>CAUYSK010106880.1:0-37062 GCA_963575035.1 Avahi laniger
TTACGCCACTAGTGTTACTATAAGAAATTCAGTTCATTGGGAGTGGCCGGCACACAAACTGTAAGCAGTGACAACATCCGGAGTTCTTAGCCATCCGTTGCAGCCACCACCAATGCCTTGACTAGAAATGTGTGATGAGAGACGACTGGTACCATTTGTGACTAATTTAACAGGGGTCAGCAAACTTTGCTTGCAGTGGACTGCCTGCTCTTGTTAATAAAGTTTTATTGGAACACGGCCATGCTCATTCATTTACATATCATTTTGTGCCACAATGGCAGAGTTGAATAGTGGCAGCAGACACTATATGGCTTGCAAAGCCTAAAATACTTACATTTTACCCTTTACAGACAAAGTTCATTTGTCCCTGGCTTAGAAGGTAGGAGTTGGACTAGATTAGGGGTCTCAGTCCTATCCCATTGTGCTCTCTGTGGGAAGGTCCGCACTGGGTCTCCCCTCCCACTTGGCCCAGGACACCACCTGCTCTCCCCTGCAGGACAGCTCCAGCCCCTTTCTGCCTACCTGCCTACCTCTTGCCCCCTGCGGCCTATTCTCAGTACATCCAGAGTGCCATTTTATGTCACTGTCTTGCTCAGAGCCCTCCAAGAGCTTCCCATTTTATAGAGTAAAATCCAAAGTCCTTAAAGTGACCTGCAGGACCCCATATCATCTGCCCCGGCCACCCCGGCCTTCTCGCTGAGCCTGGAACTGCCAGGCACTATCTCTACTTGGAGTCAGAGGCGGCTAGCTGGCCACCAAGAACACTCGTCACAGTGTGGCCTTGCTGCTGGGAGGCTGTCACTCAGCCAGTCCCCCTGGCATTCAGGTGTGGCTGGGGACTGGTTCTCACCCGTGGAACATAACAGGAAATGGCGTTTGTCACTTCAGTGGGGGTGCAGAGTGAGAGCGTCTTAAGAATCACCTATTCGTTCTCTACTCCCCGTCTGCCCACTTATGGGAAAGAGTTTGGGGCCCTTGGAAATGAGAAAGCCACAGATGGAAGGTGTTTGACTTTCTGGACCCAAACGAGGGATGCTGCCTATCAACCAGCGACATAACGCTGAACTGTAGCATGAGCAAGAAATAAGCATTCACTGTGCTGTGTTCTTATGGTAAAGTTTGGAGATGCATTTGTCATCATAATTAGTATCACCCTAACTCACATGGGGCCTTCGCACTTGCTGTTCCCTCTGCCAGAAAGGCTCTTCCCCAAATATCAGTATGACTTTTCCCTTCCCTCAGGTCTCTGTGCCAATGCCATCTTGGCCAAGATGCTTTCCCAGACTCCTGTAAATAAAACAGCAGCTCACCCCCACCCCAGCACTCCTCTCTGCCTGGAACTCTTACTTGTCTTCCTAGGACACACTGCCTGGCCTGGACTTTACTTACTAGCTTACTGCTCAGCGCCTGAGTCATTTGCTGTCTTTCTCAGTCCACCAGAATGTAAGTTCCATGAAGGCTGCCATCTGGTCAGGGCTATTCTCACACGTCCCCGTCACTTAGTATGGCGGCTGTCACAGTGCAGAGGCTCCATAAGTGTTTGCTGGATGGACGAAGGAATGAATGAACAGACCAAGAATCTCAAGGCTGTCTTTCTGATTACATATACAAACGTGAATGGGGAAAATAACAAATTTGGGGGTAGATAGTGGGGAGGAGGGAGAAGTCAAAATGATACAAGTGGGGTGATTCTTTTTGCAATTTTTAATATTTAGTATGATTTGATGCCGAAGACAATATGTGCACCAGGTGTGAGGAGCCCCAGTTCTCAAGGCGCTCCTGGTCCATGGGGGTGTGAGACTAGGAAACAGGGCAGCGCACCGTGAGAACTGCTGAGTCACAGGGAGCCCAGGGTACTCTGAAGCTCAGGGAGGGGCACTGGAATTAGCCTGCGGGGTCAGGGGAAGCTTGCCAAAGGAGGCAGCACTTCCGAGGAATCAGCAGAGGCAAGGACTCAGAAGAGGTGTTCCTGGCAGAGGAAGAGCAGGCGATGACGTGCCACAGCCTGGTGTGTTAGGAACATGGGAAGCTCGAAACAGGTGAACTCAGGGGCAGGCGGGAGTGGGTTGGGGAGGGTAGAAAGGCCCATGGGACCCAGAGCATGAACAGACTTGCTTGTTTCGCTAAGAAGTTTGAACTGTATGCCGAAAGCAATGGGAACCAAGTAAGAGAGGTCTATGCAGGCTGGCGGCGTAATCAGATGCGCATTTTATGAGGCTCTTTCTGGCAGCAGCCTGTAAACAGGATTGGCATGAGGGTGAGGTTAGAAGCCAGGTGAGGCAAATATATCTAAGTGTCTCAGGGGTGGTCCAGGATCCCAGCCCCTAATTGCTGCAAGAAAGTGCAAACCACATGGCCTAGCTCTAGACAATGGGAGCTTGGGAAGCTGTTTCTACTTTCTCCCTGTGCCAGGTGCAGGGGTAGGTGCCATCTAGGTCTGTTTCACAAAACCTCGGGCTTCAGGAGAAGGCAGTGGTTTCAAGCAATGACATTCCAAAACCCTGATTCCCTGTCTTGCTATTATGAATAATGCCTCAATGAACATGAGAGTGTAGATACCTCTTTGACAGATTGATTTCAATTCCTTTGGATATATCCAAGAAGTGGGATTGTTGGATCATCCAGTCATTCTGTGTTTTACCTTCTCACCCCACCCAGAGGGAACCCTGCAGATATGGTGGGGCCCTGATGAATTACTGCCACAAACCAGTGCTTAGGAAGATGCCAAGGACTTGGGGTCCAGCTGAAAGGGAGGATATTTGGGAGGCCCAGGCACCAGGTGGATCAGGTTGTAAACTAAGTGTTTAGGATCTTACCATCTGAGGGTGGCCAGTGGCCAGAGAAGGAACATTTAGGACGGATAGACAATGAGGCTACTTTTCAGATCACTGGGGTTGGCATTCTCCAGTGAGGAAAGGCCTAGGAAGATGGGTGAGATGTCAGCAATGGATAGCTGTAGCTACCCAAATGTGAGTAGTAGATCTTCTGAGATTCTTGATTTGTTCCCAGACAATTGGTAGTTTCCATGTGACATTGTCCACACAGCAGCAGAACTCTTTTTTTTTTTTTTTTTTGAGACAGGGTCTCACTGTGTTGCCCAGGCTAGAGTGCCGTGGCATCAGCCTAGCTCACAGCAACCTCAAACTCCTGGGCTCAAGCGATCCTCCTGCTTCAGTCTCCCGAGTAGCTGGGACTACAGGCATGCGCCACCATGCCCGGCTAATTTTTTCTATATGTATTTTTAGCTGTCCAATTAATTTCTTTCTATTTTTTGGTAGAGACAGGGTCTCGCTCTTGCTCAGGCTGGTCTTGAACTCCTGAGCTCAAACAATCCGCCCGCCTCAGCCTCCCAGAGAGCTAGGATTACAGGCGTGAGCCACCGCGCCCGGCCAGCAGCAGAACTCTTGATACTTTCATTTCCATTACCCCCACCACCACCAAGCTCACCCACCCGTGTAGCACTTGCTGCGGATTCCAGGAATGGGAGGGAAGGTGAAGTGGGGTTTCTCAGGGTGTGAATAAAATACTTGAAGCTGAGCAGTGGGTAAATTCTAGGGATCTGGGTTCCAACAATGAGTCATAAAAACTGGGAGAGGGTCAAGAAAACTCTTGTTTCTTAGTGGTTTGTGCAAAGCCATTGTGATATGAAAGAACATTCTCTATTGAAGTTTGGAGAAGTTCAGGACAGCTGGAGTGAGAAGTGCAAGGAGGCGGATGTGTGAGTGAGGTGGGACGCAGAGGCCAGATCACACAGAGCCTTGTAAGCCATGCCAAAGATCTGGACAACTATCCAAAACAGAGGCCCACAACTGACTTTTACAGGCTCTTTGTGGATCTCATTATTCAAGTTAGAAGCTTAGAAGGGCCCAGCAAGCCATGCAGATGAGTAAAGTGGGCTGGTGGACACTGGTATCCATCCACAGGGAGCTGCCCTTCACCTCCAGCCATTAGCTGCCATGGGCAAGGGGCCAGCACCGCTGGATCTTCTGACTCTAAGGGAAGTGAAAGAGCCAGGCTCTCACATGCTATTTCCTCACATCAGTCCCATTTTTCTAGGCCACAGCCTCCAAACAGTCCCCAAATGCCAATGGCTTATAACAACAAAGGTTTATTTCTTATTTCTTTTTTTTCTTTTGGTCTTAACCTTTTATTTTTATTTAAATGTTTATTTTTAATTGACAAACAATAATCATACATATTTGTGAGGTACAATGTGATGCTTTGATGCATGAACACATTGTGAAATAATTATATCAAGCTAATTAACATATTCATCACCTCATGTATCATTTTTTTTTTGTAGTGAGAGCATTTAAAATCTACTATTGTGGCAATTTTGAGATTTTACAATACATCATAATTAACTACTGTCACCATGCTGTGCAATAGATCTCAAAAATACCTTCCTCTTGAAATTTTGTACTCTTTGGCCAACATCTCCCCATTCCCCACCTGCCTGCACCCACTAGCCTCTGATAACCACCATTCTACTCTCTACTTCTGTAAGTTCAATGTTTTTAGATTCCACATATAAGTGAGATCATTCCCTATTGGTCTTTTTGTGTTTGGATTATTTCACTTAGCACAGTGTCCTCCAAGCTTATCCATGTTGTCACAAATGACAGAATTGCCTTCTTTTTTAAGGCTGAAGCATATTCCATTGTGTAATATATAGCACCTTTTCTTTATCCATTCATTCATCGATTGTAAACAATGCCTCAGTGAACATGGGAGTGCAGATATTGCTTTGACAGACTTATTTCAATTTCTCTGGGTATGTACCCAGAAGGGAGATTGCTGGATCGTATGGTCATTCTAATTTCAGTTTTTTGAGAAACCTCCATACTGTTTTTTATAATGGCTATGTCAGTTTACATTCCCAGTAACAGTGTACAAGGGCTCCCTTTTCTCCACATCCTTTCCAACACTTACCTTTTGTCTTTTTGACAATAGCCATTCTAACAGGTATGAAGTAATATCTCATTGTAGTTTAAATTTTCATTTCCCTGATTATTAGTAATGTCGAGAATTTTTTAATAATCCTTTTGGTCATTGTATACCTTCTTTTGAGAAATGTCTATTTAGGTCCTTTGCCCATTTTAAAAATTGGCTTATTTGTTTTCTTGATATTAAGTTGTTTGAGTTCCATACATATTTTGGATATTAGTCCTTATGAAATGAATTGTTCGCAATAGTTTTTTCCCAGTTTGTGGGTTGTCTATTCCCTCTGTTTAATTGTTTCCTTTGTGGTGTAGAAGCTTTTAAGTTTGATGAAATTCCATTTGACTATTTTTACTTTTGTTGCTGTGCTTTCAGTGTCATATTCAAAAAATCATTGCCTAGACCAATGTCATGGAGCTTCCCCCTATGTTTTCTTCTCATAATTTTATAGTTCCAGGCCTTATATTTATGTTATTAATATAAAACTTTGAGTTGATATTTACATATGGTATGAGATAAAGGTCAATTTCATTCTTCTGTATGCGGATATACAGTTTCTCCAACACCATATATTAAAAACTATCTTTTCCATATTGTAAATTTTTGGCACCTTTATAAAAAAATCAATTGACCATAAATGCATGAATTTATTTCTGGGCTTCTATCCTGTTCCATTGGTCTATGTGTCTGTTTTTATGCCACTATCATGCTGTTTTGATTACTATAGCTTTGTAATATATTTTGGAATCATGTACTGTGATGCTTCCAGTCTTTTTCTTCTTGTTCAAGATTTCTTTGACTATTTGGGAATCTTGTAATTCCATATGAATTTTTGGATTGCTTTTTCTATATCTGTGAAAAATGACATTGGAACTTTGATAGGGATTACATTGAATCTGTAGATCGTTGTAGGTGGTAAGGACATTTTATCAATATTAATTCTTCTAAACCATGAACATGGAGTATCTTTTCATTTACTTGTGTCTTCTTCAATTTTTTTCATCAATGTTTCATAGTATTCAGTGTACAGATCTTTCACCTTCTTGGCTAAATTTACCCAAACATATGAGATACAGTAAAAACAATTCTAAGAGGGAAGTTTATAGCAATAAACACCCACATCACAAAAGAAGAAATATCTCAACGAAACAACCTAATGTTACACCACAAGAAACCAGAAAAAGAAGAAAAAACTAAGCCCAAAGTTAGCAGAAGGAGGATATAACAAAGATCAGAACAGAAATAAATGAAATAGAGACTAGAAAAACAATAGGAAAAAAGTCAGTAAAACTAAGAGTTGGTTTTTTGAAAAGATAAAATCATAAACTTTTTGCTAGACTAAGAAAAAAGAGAAAAGACTCAAATAAAATCAGAAATGAAAGAGGAGACACTATAACCGACACCACAGAAATTCAAAGGATCATAAGAGATTACTGTGAACAATTAAGTGCCAACAAATTGGATAACCTCAATGAAATGGATAAATTCCTAGATACATATAATCTACTGAAACTGAATCATAAAGAAATAGAAAATCTGAATAGACCAGTAATAAGCAAGGAGATTGAATCAGCAATAAAACATCTCCCATGAGAGAAAATGGGAGATTTGGCTAAATTCTACCAAACATTTAAAAAAGAACTAACACTCTTCCAACAAATTGAAGTGGAGGGAATACTTCCAAACTCATTTTACGAGGCTACCATTATCCTGATGCCAAAGCCAGACAAGGACACTGCAAGAAAAGAAATTACAGACCAATATCCCTGATGAACATAGGTGCAAAAATCATCAACAAAATACTAGCAAACTGAATTCAACAGCACATTAAAAGGGTCATTCTTTATGATCAAGTGAGATTTAATTCTGGGGTGCAAGGATGGTTCAATGTATACAAATCCATAAATATGATATACCATATTAATAGAACGATGAACAAAGACCCTATAACCATCTGAATAGATGCAGAAAAAGCATTTGACAAAATTCGACATCCTTTGATGATCAAAACTCTCAGCAGAAGAAATGTACCTCAACACAATAACGGCCATATATAACAAGCCCACAGCTAACATCATACGCAATGGTAAAAAGCCGAAAGTTTTTCTTCTAAAATCAGGAACAAGGCAAGGACGCTCATTCTTGCCACTTCTATTTGACATAATACTGAATGTTCTAGCCAGAGCAATTAGGCAAGGAAAAGAAATAAAAGGCATTCAAATAGGAAAGGAAGAAACTGCCTCTGTCTGCTGACAATATGGTCTCATATATAAAAAACCTAAATAACTCTACAAAAAAAACTCTTAGAACTAGTAAACCAATTCCGTAAAGTTGCAGGATATGAAATCAACATACAAAAATCAGTATGTGTTTCTACACACTAACAACTATCTGAAAAAGAAATTAAGGAAACAATCCCATTTACAATAGCATCAACAACAAAAAAAGGTTCATTTATGTTCATGTTTTCATCAGCAGCTATGGCTCTGCTCTGCATGTCTTCTCATTTCAGGATCCAGGCTAAAGAGCAGACCCATCCCATGCTCTCTCATGGTTGAGGGAAAAGAGAGCCCAAAGACCCATGTGATGCCTCTTCAAACTGCCGCTATCCAGATGACACAGCTCACTTCTGCTCACACCCTATCAGTCAAAGCAAGTCCCCTGGCCAGGCCTGAGGGGATGGGGAGAGGACCTGTGTTCCCCACAGGGAGGCACTGCTGCTCACAAGGCAGGAGGGTAGGGGATAATTAGGGACAAGAACACGATCTGCCACACTCCCTGTTTTTAAATGTTGGCAACTGAATTAAAAGTGTCATAGATGCTGAACAGAGCCAAACAAAACACGGGAGACCATGGGCCACGAATTTACAACCTCTAATATAAAAGGTCAGAGACGTATCAATTGCAATTGAGGCTACTAAAAGAAAATACAAAAACAAAAAAATAAAATAAAATGAAAAAATAAAAGGTCAGAGATGGAGTGAAAAGCTTTGCTCTCCTCCTTGAAACACACACATTGACTCAGAATGCCCTGAGTTAATAGTCCTCTCAAAAAGGGAAAAATGGTTATTTTGCCTTAACGTGTTATAGGTGAATCCATACTGGCATCTAGTAATCACTATTTCCATTTGTAGGTGCTCAGAAATGCTCTTTTAAATAATTTATTCATAAATATGACCCAGAATCTAGGTTGTTTTCCATTCTGTAATTTTCAGAATTCCCCTTCTATTTTTTGCAGTCAGGATGACATTTGCCTGGGTCTGGTCTCATGGCACCAGTTTTGTTCAGTCTAGTCCCTCAAAGATTATTGCCAGAATTCAGCAATCACATTTGCAGGATCTCTTAGCACCCAAGGGTAGAATGTTTTCAGGCCAAGAAACTTGACCTCACTTCCAACTGCATGAAGCTCTTTTACATTCCCATAGCTATTTCTTTGTAATAGGCGTGTCCTGGACCCTACCATTTTCTTTGAGAACCACATGAGTAGAATCTGAAAAAACTGCCATTCAAACCTACATCAATCTTTGTTCAGAAAGAAGATAGTGTCTTGATTTATCTGGAGAGTCAACCATTGGGTCACACCTCATGGGTGTTTTTGTTACGTACATACATATACATGAAGCAAGTGCCCAGTATACTCTCTGGAAACAATTATAGAGTCATCATTGATCTGGATAATGATTTTGGGTTTGGATGATAAATGTTTTGTTTGGGTAGTGTATGTTTTTGTATATGGTCAAGCCCAAGCTAAATCTCTGTAATTTTCTTGCTTTCCAAGAAGGAGAGAAATATTTCTTAACTCTGTGGGAATGTAGTGAATTACAGTGTTTGCTTATCCTTGCAGAGTTGAGTATTTTTGCCAGAGCGATTGTTTTGCAAGAGCTGAAAGCCCAGAGGACTATAGAAGGACATTCAGGCAGAATATTCACTTCTCCCTGGGAGACAGACTGTAAAAGAGAACTAAGGACATTTGGATGGACAGTTTCTGTCCTTCACGTGGCATTATTGAAGTCTGATGACCCCAAAGCCCTTGGGACTACTGTGTTCTGATGGACTGTTGTACTGAGTGCCACAGGACAAGATCACAGGCCTGAGGTAAGGGCTGGGTTTCCTGGGGGAATGGACGACCCATCACCAGTCACCAGAGAGGAGCAGATGTGAGGCAGGAACTGAGTGCAGGGAGGCAGCCTGAGAACCTCTTGCCCTTTCTGGGTCTTGAAAGGGGTGGGGCTGAGATTCTAGGCAGAGTAGCCCTGACTGGAGGAAACTTGCAACGTGTGCAGCTGTGCAGGCTCATGCCACATGGTGGCAGGATGGGAGCCCCGTAGAGAGACAGTGTAGCTCATGCCACGTGGAACAAAGGCACCGCACCAAGCCCTGTGTCCAAGGACAGGGCCGTGTCCACCCTGGTGTAGGCTGCCCCTGCTGGGAGAAAGACACGCTTTTTTCTTTACACAAAAGTACCACCTGCTAACCAAATCCTCTGCCCACGGGGATGTGCCCACCAAGTGGGATCTCCTTCTTCTAGTGTATCTGCCTGCCTGTTTTGTTGGCACAATGATCCTTTTACTGACTGCAAAGGCATCTTCTACATGCAAAGCCATGGGCCTATTCAAGGAAGGGGTCCTTTTTTGTCACTGATACCAAGACATTCCTGAATCTGGGCCTGGGGATCCTAAAATGCACAACATCTTTTAATTGTTGTTAGTTATTCTCTGCCTTGTTCTTTTTTTCTTTCCCTCTTGAATGTTTAATAAAGACTTGTTAAGAATCAGAGGTTTATCAAGCTCCTACTACCTGCCAGGAACTGTTCTAGACCGTGGAGATACATAAGTGGGGGAGTGTGTGTGTGCAAAAAATCCCTGCCCTTGTGCAGCTTCGTGTTCAAGAGGGAGGATTGCTTAGTCTCCGCTGTGCTCTGGAGACTCGGGGAGTGCTGCGCCCTGAGCTGGGCAAACAGAAGGGAGCCCAGTGTCCTGGGGGTGGCAGCAGTAAACGGCCCAGCTGTGTCCTGCAGGGTCGTCTCTTGACTATCATTAGCAGCAGGGGGAGATTAAAGGTGGTGGACAAGCATTTGGAGCCTGGCACCCTGGGAGAATTGCAGGAATATCTGAGGAACACTTTGATGGGGCTAAACCCCGCCTGGGCATTCGGGTATTTAGTGGGTGTGTGAAGCCTGCCCATAGCAATTGCACGAGGCTTTGCTTTCCTCTAATCAGCATTGGTTCTGCCCTTTCCAGTCTGAAGATCAGTCCTCTTGACTAAGAACTTAGAAGTAAAGTACAATTTGAGGAGTTCTGCTTTCTTGCTATCATCTGTTAACAAAACACAGTTAGCCCCAATCAGCCTCCCTTTCCTTCTGCGCCGTCTGCTCGCTGACAGTCTCTGCTCACCGAGTTCCACCTAACTCTTCCCTGAACATTCTAAAACCTGCTTTCTAAAGCGGCTCAGGGCCCTCTTCTGGCTCAGCCCTGGGTGCCACCAACTTGCTGGAAGCCAGTTCCTCCCAGGGTCCCTGTCACTTCCACTTCTGCAGAGCAGGGCGTCCAGACCTGGGCTCGGGGCAGCCCGTCTTTCTCATTTGTTTCTTTAAATGATAAAAGACGAAACTGTCAGCACAAGGAAGAATTATCAGACACCTGTTGTCTAGGAGGATGAGATTCCCAGCTACCCCCTCCCCATGTTGCTGCGGCTCCAGCGTTGTCAGATGTGTCATCTGAAGGCCTGGGAGAGCCTTTGAGCCCAGGGGGCAGAGCCCCCTGCATGTGGACAGCAAGAAGGAGAGCCGAGGCTCAGCAGCAGGCAGCCATCTGGTGACATTCCTGATGCCTTTGTGTCTGCCAACTCCCATCCCCTCGTGCACACACCCCAGCCGACCCCCTTCTGGCTTCCAGCCTCTGCTTCTATGTCCTCCTTCTGCGTGTGTTTACCCGCTCCTAGGACCGACTCTCTTTCTAGATTTGACTCACTCACATCACCTGCTTTCTGCTCTTTGATTGATCTTGAACCCCTATTTTCCTGTCCTTAGGTCAATCCATTTTGCTCCTCGGTCCCCGCTACCAGGCATTCCCACGCCCGACAGCCCGTTGCCAGGGTCAGCCAGTTGCTGCTGCCTGGCCCTTGGCTTTCTCTGCCTCAAGCTCCTGATCCACACTCCCAGAGAGCTGGATGTGGCCCTCTGCCCCAGCCCAGCACGGGGACTATGAGCCTCAGGAACGTGGCACCCAGGCCTTCCATCCAGCCGCACAACTGAGAGCACAAGCCACCGTCCCCCCGTCTTCTCCATTTCTCTCTGTCCTCACGTCTGTGAGCCTCCATGGAGGAACTCCCAGCTTAACACGCGGCCCCTTCACTCCACGTCCTCCAATTGTGTCTTCTGAGAAAGGAAAACTCTTCCACTGCCACCATCCGGTCCACCCCCGCTCAGTGGAACCAGCACGCTCACCCGGCTCTTCCCAGCTAAACTCTCAAGGTCCCTTTTTTCAGCACCTATACTCTGTACCCTGGGGTGCAGATGTCCAAGACTGCAAATTTTTATTCTTCCTAATTATTTTATTGTCTGTGAATTACTGGGCATTTTCTCCATTTTTATTGTGGTTTCTATTTCTTTTATTTTATCAGGCCCTATAATTTTGCCGCCTTAGCCAGTGCATTGTTTAGGACATATTTGGCTCTTTAAAAAATGACAAGAATTCAACTCCAGCAACAGGAAGAATTTGTGGACTCCTGTAACCAAAACAAGGAAGGCAGGAATAGGGTTGGGCATCAGTGGTGCCTAGAACCAGAACCGGAGACTCAGGACACTCTCTCCTCACCCCTCTTCCCTGCTTCCTATGGAACAGCTTTGGGTTCTCCAAATGGCTGTCCCTGTGGCGCTGGAAGCCTGAACACCAGCAGCCCCAGCCTCACGTGTCCCCAGCTTTGCATTCCGACAGGGCAGGGGTTGCTTCTTGGTTCAAAACACCCTTGGAAGCCCCTGGTTGGTGTCTTAGGGGATTGTGTCATCTCTGAGATCCAGTGCAAAATTGGAGAAGCCCTTATAGAACCTCATCATTGGGTCCTTTTATTCTGTTCCTAAATAAAAGAATGTCTCGTATTGGCAGATAATAACGGTCCACTACAGGTCAAGGTTAAATACACATCCTGGCTCTGACCATCCATCATCTGTTCCCCTCTCAGCCCTCTTCCTCAAGCTGGGAGAAGTCGTAGAGTGCAGAAGTCTTTCTGTCTTGGTAACTTGATTCCGGAGAGTTTGACTGAAGTACACAATCTTGTTGTGGATACAACGTGGTGAGAGCGTATATTGGCAACAATGGTGATGGGAATAAAGAAGGGAGAGGAGAACTGGGTTACGCTGTAGTTTTCACACCAGCTCAGCAGAGTTAGACCAAGTCTCCAGCAATGTTTTCATTGGCATAAACTAACTCAGGCACATCTTTGGCTTTTTGTTATTATGATGAGTGGATGCTGGCCATAGAGATAGGCGGTTAGTGATAGAGCAATGGTTTTCAGGGTTTCAAGTGCAGCAGAACCCTCTTTATCATCACAAAAAAAACCAGCATGCAGAACTCCAATATGTAAAACAGATATACTATTACAGAGATGCTGTAGTGGAAGCTTCCCTCATGTCACCCTCCACAGGAACCTTGAGTTCCACAAGACTTGATGAAAAGCAACTATAATGGAAGAGATAAATATCTTACATTCTCTGTTTATTTTGAGATTTACTTTTGAATTTACTTAGAAATGCTTCAGCATTGACAGCATGATTTGCTTGTATGTGTTACTTAGATGTAATCTGCTCTCAAGGTATGATCACTTGCTGTAACTGGGAATGCACACCTCAGGGTTGCTTAGCTAATATTTACAAAAAAACCATATTGTAGAGGCAAGTACTATGAGTCTTTTAGATAGCATCATCTCCAGCCATCACCAGAGGCCTGCTAATTAGCATAACACATGTTATAAATGCTTTTTATTGGTGACCTGAGTGATGATCAAGATAAAGGAATTAAATAAAATATTGGAGGGATGCTCCCTTGTAGGCACAGGATATAAGAATATAGTGGGTGCTCACCTTTCACCTGGGCTCAATTCCTAGGTCCAGAGGATTCAGGAGATTCTCGTTCACCTGACTTCCACTAGATGGTTAGCAGAACTCTGCCTTTAGAATATCACTGCATTTGTTTCACATAAGCCTCCATTACATGTCCTGACAGAGTACCTAAAAAGACACAGAGCTGGGTCTTCGTTGAGACTACAGAACAGATTTGGGATCGTTCTTCTGCCTGCTTGATAGTACATGTTTGTTATATGAAGCAGAATTTACGCAGAATCTAATTGGACACTTGCCTGTTTTGTAACCTGGTAGCAAGGTTAGGAAGGGGAAGAACCAACATCCTTGCCTACCTAAGGTTGGATCCAACTTTTGTGATATCCTTCTTTAGAAAAAAGTATTAAAAATTATAAATACAAAATTAAGTCTAAAAGTGAATATTTATACAGAATGAGAAAAGAAATCATGACAAATTTCAAATTGTAAAAAGTTAACAAATGCCATAAAAATCCAGAAAATAACATAATATTTTATTAATCAATGGCTGATATGGCTCAACAATATTCTTACATTTTTGGCTGCATACTCTTTGATGGCCATTTTGGGTGACCACCATGTTATAATACTTTCCATAGAGAGAATAAAATAGCTCAGTGTTTCCTCTAACTTGGTTGATCAAAAATTTTTTGCATGTTATTAATTTTTAAAATTCATAAAATATGCAACTTCAGCAGACAAGTTCACTATTTGTAGTTCTTTGACAGGGTTGTACACTATAAACAGGAATTCTGATAAATTCAGTTTCATAAAATCTCTTCAAAAAGAAAAAAATTCATGGAGTGTTTATAATTGTACGCATTGCATATAGAGTATGCTCCTGACAGAATTTCCTTTACTGGGAATAGATGAAAACAGAATCCTCCACTCAGAATTTTGATTTCTTGATTGGAAGACTCTTCCACAGATTAGCTTCTGGCTTTGCACAATTAAATCTTTGTTTTTCCTCCTCTCCCTATACCCATTAAGTGGTGGGTGCCATAGAACAGGTTCATGTTACGTAGGTACTCTGGTCCTGCATCCTCCTATCATGTCACTTGGTAAGATTGCCCTGGAGAAATGGTAAGTACATTCCTGAAAATCATGGCTAGAAATAAGTTAACTATACATGGAAATGTCTGCAAACCATGTGAATACCTCCCACCGAACCTCAGCTAAATGTATCACCAGCTCAACTTTCCTTAGCTAGGTCCCCAAAATGCCCATGGCCACTCAGATTGGCTGAAAGAAATTCATAATGAAAAGATAGAGTGCCTTAATTAATGTTGCTCAAATATTTGTCCTTTGCAAAATTTACAAAGCCATCTACCACATACACGGATTGCTGGGGACCCTCCCAGGGCTTTGGAAGGGGCCCATCCAATGAGGGCTCTGATATTTAGCTTCATTTGTTTCATGGTACAATGCCTTCGCATCAGACTCTAACTATTGAGGGCCACCTATATTTACCTAATTGGGAACAGCCAAATTGGCTTAGGTGGGTTTGCAACAAAGGGAATAACTGCAATACAGAGTCCTGCTTATTATCATCAGCACAATAGTCACACATCAAATAACTGCCAAAATCTTGCAAAACTACATGGCCAAAAGTGCAATTCAACATAGTAAAAACTACGTACAAATCACGACAAAGGGTTGGTGAATCAAAAGAGTAGATAGATTAATCACAGGAGGTTTTCTGGAAAAGGTGAATTTTGGGATAGTTTTTGTAAGGGGTCAGGCATAAAAGAAAGGGGGAAGATGCATTCTAGAATGGTATTAAAGGTCTAAATACATTGAAGAACATCAAATTGTATACAGAAAACAGATTAAAATTGGAACAAAGTGTTCATGAAAGAAAGCATAAAATTAAATTTTAATAGGACTGTTGCTAGTCAGAATGGAGTAACTAGCAAACAATTAGTCCACCAAGTGTAAACAACTAGAAAACTACACAAAATAAATGAAATAGTTATTTTCAGTTATTGAACAACAGGTATTTCAGGACTGCGATCTCTGATAGAAGAAAAACAAGTAAAGTGAGCCCTAGGATGGCCCTGGCCTTTTATTTCAGTGAATTTTCTGGACCAGCTGCAAAAAAGAGGAATCCAAGCAGAGTATGGAGGTCTCAGTGAGCTGGACAGTCAGAGATTAGAGTTCAGGAGGGATGAGGTACCTGGAACTTGTGGGACAGAGTACCATAGTAGGAGAGCAGCACAGAAGGAATTCCAGACATCTGCAAGGATCCTCATGAATCTTTGGCTGAATAATAAGATGAACATGTTCAAGTGAAACTCCACAAACTCTGAAAAATAATAACTATCAAGGAAAGATAAACTACGAGGAACTAGAAGCTGAACAACTACCAGAGCTTGCACAGGATTGGGAGACATTTGAGTTCAGACCAGCCAGAATGGAAAGATGTTGAATACCTAGAGTATTCAGTTGAAACTCCAGAAAGAGTATGGCTTACCAGTAGGGCTAAACTAGTTTTAGAGCAAAGGCTACTTTATATTCTACTTAGAAAAGCCTCAAAGGGATCAAGCTGATTTGAAATTAAGTTAGTTTTTTTGCCAAAACAAAACTCAATACTTTTTTAAAGAAACACAAGAAATTTTAAACTAACAATGGAACATTCACAATAGCCAGCATCCAATCAAAATTATTAGACATGCTAAAAGTGAGAAATATAACCCACAATGAAGGGAAAAATCAGTCAATAGAAGCAGATCTAGAAACAACAAAAATGAAATTAGCAGACAAAGACCTTAAAACAACTATTATAAATGTGTTCAAGGAATTAAGAGAAAATATAAACATAATGAATAAGTAAATGGAAATTATTGAAAGAAACAAATCAGCTGGGCATGGTGGCTCACGCCGGCAATTCTAGCACTTTGAAAGGCCAAGATGGGAGGGAGGATTGCTTGAGGCCAGGAGTTTGAGATCAGCCTAGGCAACATAGACCCAGTCTCTACAAAAAACAGTTTTTAAAATGTTGGCTGAATATGGTGTCACATGCCTGTAGTCCCAGCTACAGGCTGGGCAGGAGGCTGAGGCAGAAGGATCACTTCAGCCCGGGAGTTTGAGCTTGCAGTGAGATATGATGATGCCGCTGCACTCTAGTCTGGGCAACAGAGCAAGACTCTGTCTCAAAAATAATTAATTAATTAATAAAAGAAACAAATCAGCCATCTAAAGCTTAAAAAAAAAAACCCAACATCTAAAATGAAAAATCCACTAGATGGGCTTAAGAGAAGATTATATATTGCAAGATAAAAGATCAACAAACTTGAAGAAACTGAAATAAAAAATATCCATATTAAAGCACATAAGGGGAAAAGGCTTAAAAAAAATGAACAGAGCCACAGTGACCCATGAAATAGAATTTCCAGAACAAAAATCAGAGAAGTGGGTGGCAGTAGAGAAAAAAATATTTTAAGAAAGAAAGACTATCTTCCAAATTTAGTAAAAAATATAAACTTACAGGTACAAGAAGTTCAGTGAATTCTAGGCAGAATAGACTCCATAAAAATCACATAGAAAAGGAGAAAGGGAAGTAAATAAGTATTCACATTTTATGTACAATAGTATAATATTTAGAAGCAAACTATGATAAGTTAAGGATATATTCTAAACAACTCTAGAGCAAAGCATAAAAAAAGTTATAGCTAATAAGACAATAGAGGAAATAAAATAAAATAAAATAAAATACTAAAAAGTTTTTCACCCAGAAGAAAGAAGAGAGAAAGAAAAATAAAACAAAGAATAGATGAGACAAATAGTTATCTGATTTAATACAGCTATATCAATAATTATCTTAAATAAAAATGGACTAAAATCATCTATTTAAAGGCAGATACTGTCATACTGGGTAGAAAAGCAAGACCCAACTATAAGCTTTACACAAGACTTGATCTTTTAATATAGAAATACACATAGGTAAAAAGTTAAAGGATAGAAAAAGATATATCAGGCACATATTAATTATAAAGCTAGAGTGGCTACTTTGACATCAAAGTAGACTTTATGACAAGAAATATTTACAGATTAAAGGAAAATATTTCATCATGATAAAAGGGTCAATTCATCAAGAATACATCAATATTTAATGTATATGCTCCTGATAACAAAGCATGAAAATACATGAAGAAAAAACAGAACTGAAAGAAAAAATACACAATGCAAAAGTATAGTTTGAGATATTAATACTTCTCTCTCAGTAAGTGATAGAACAAAAAGACAGGAAAATCAGTAAGGATATAGAAGACTTGAATAATACTATCAACCAATCAAACTTAGTTGATATTTATAGAGTACTCCACATAGCAATTGCAAAATATGCACTCTTTCTGAGTGCACATGGAACATTTATCTTTTAGGACACAGAAGTAGATATTGGGCTATAAAACGAATTTCAATAAATTTAAAAGACATTCAAATCATACAGAATATGTTCTTTGACCTGACCACAATAGAATTAAATGAAAAATCAATAACAAAAAATCCACAAAATCCACAAATATTTGAAAATTAAACAACATACTTGTAAATAACCTGTGGATCAAATTAGAAAACATTTTGGGAAATTAGAAAATATATTGAACTAAATGATAAATAGATAGATAGATTAAAATATGTGGATAGAGTTAAAGAAGTACCTCTTTGGAAATTTATAACCTGAATGCTTGTATCAGAAGAAGAAAGGTTTAAAATCAATGATCTAAGTTCTACCTTATAAAACTACAAACAGCAAACTAAACCTCAAGTAAATAGAAGAAAGAAAATAATAAAGATAAGAAAGAAAATCTGTGTATTATAGGAAACAGGCAAATAATAAAGAAAATTGATAAATCCAAAAGTTCATCCTTTAGAAAAAAATCAATGAAGTAAATAAACTTCTAGTAAGACAGATAGGAAAAGCAAAAACACAAAAAATAAATATTAGGATAAAAGAGGGGACATTATTACAAATTTTATAGGCATTAAAAAATAATAAGGAAATATTATGACTCACTTATGCCAATAAATTTAAAAACCTAGGTGAAATGGACAATTTGTTTCAAAATACAAACAACTAAAATTGACACAAGAGGAAATAGAAAATCTGAATAACCCTATTTCAACGCTAAAGAAATTGTATATATAATTGAAAATCTTCTGACAAAGCAACTCCAGGCCTAGATAGATTAAATAATGAATTCTATAAAACATTAAAGGAAGAAATAATGCCAAACTTAAGCAAAATATTTCAGAAAATAAAGGAGGAGGAAACACTTCCCAACTCATTTTATGAAGTCACCATTACTCTGATGGCAAAATCAAAAGATATTAAAAGAAAATTACAGTCCAATTCTTCATGAAAATAGGTAGAAAATTCCTAAGAAAATTTTTGCAAGAATCTAGAAATATAATTAAAGTGATAATACATCATGACTGAATAGGGTTTATTCTAGATACATGGGTTAATTTAACATTTTGGAAATCAATCATTGTAATTCATCACATTAACAGAGTAAAAAAAATTATCTGATCATTTAAATCAATGCAGAAAACTCATTTCCTGAAATTCAGTGCTGGATTTTGATTTTAAAAACTCAGCAGACTAGGAATAAAAGAAAACTACCTAAACCTTAATAAAGGAATCTATGAAAAATCCAAGCAAATGCTATATTTAATATTGACTCAATATTTTTTTCATTAATATTGAGATCAAGGCAAGAATGTTCATTCTTTTCCCTTCTATTCAACATTGTATTGGTATCCCACCTGATGAAATAAGACCTAAAAAATAAACAAATAGAGGCTTGCAGATTGGGAAAACAGAAGTTAAATTTTTTAAATTCACATAATACATAATTGTCTACCTAGAAAATACTAACAGATCTATCCAAAAAAGTCTAGTACATTAGTAAGCGAATTTAGTAAGGTTGCAGAATATAAAATCAATACACAAAATCAATTGTATTTCTGTACGTTAGCAACAAACAAGTGGGAAATGAAATTTTAAACGCCATGTACAATAGCATGAAAAATATAAAATATTTTGGAATTAATTTAATGAAGAATGGACCTACACTACAAACTACAAAAAAAATTGCTGAAAGAAATTAAAGAAGACTTTTAAAAAATGCAGAGACATAGCATGTTTGTGAGTTGGAAGACTCAATATTGTTAAGCTGTCAATTCTCCCCAAATTGATCTGTAGATTAAATGCAAACCCAATAAAAACTCAGCAGGCTTTTTTTTAAAGCAATTCTTATACTGAACCTGAAATTTATAGGAAATGCAAAGAACTTATGATAGCTGAAATGATTTTGAAAAAGAAGTTCAAAATTGGAGGACTTAAACTATTTGATTTTAAGACTTACTTCATAGCTACAGTAATCAAAATGTATTATCTGTGGCTGCTTTCTTACTATAATGGCAGAGTTGAGTAGTTGCAACAGGGACCATATGGCCCACAAAGCCTAAAACATTTACTATCCCGCCTTTTCCAGAAAGAGTTTGACCCTATGACAGATGATGCTCATATGTAAGATACATTCCTATTTATAATTCTTGGCCTGCTAGGTATCATTCCACCACTTTCTCTGCTACTCATTATATAATAGCATATTAGAATGCAGGTAAATGAAAATTTTAGAAATAATCTTTAATCCCTTCTAATGTATTTAAAAATATAAATTGTTCATAAATTTTGTCACTTTAGGCCAGGTGCAGTGGCTCATCCCGCAATCCCAGCACTTTGGGAGGCCAAAGCATGAGGATCACTTGAGGCTAGGAGTTCGAGACCAGCCTGGGCAACACAATAAGATCCCACCTCTACAAAAAATTAAAGCATTAGCCTGGTGTGGTGGCATGCACCTATAATCCCAGCTACTTTGAGATGGGAGAATCTCTTGAGCCTAGGAGTTTGAGGATAGAGTGAGCTATGATCAGGCCAGTTAATAGCCATTGCACTCCAGCCTGGGCAATGTAGCAAGACCTCATCTCTTAAAAAACAATTAGTAACTTTATAAGTAATAATATGTTACTTGCAATATCCCTTACAACTGTTCACAAAGCTGTGGGTGAAAACTGGTCCTATTAGGATGAAGATAATTACACATTAAATTTGTATAGTGTGTAAATACACAAATGAGGCATTATAAGTATCATTTGACCCATTTTATCAATGAGGAGGCTGATTGACAAATGCATCTATTGGGGCCTGCAAGAAGTAAGGAAGTTATGATTAGGAAAAGCAGACCAATGTGACAGTAGCTACAAATTGGTGATGAATTGGATATAGGTAATGAAGAAAGAAAATATAGACAGAATAATTCTGAGTGTTGTTGAGTGAGTCTGGGTATTTAGACATAGTTACCTTTGATCTGGTGGGAAAACTGTGAAGAAATATTTATTTGGACATTGAAAGTAGATAGATTGTGAGTTCAATTTGCAATTGCTTAAAGAAGTGCTTTTCAAATTAATGAACTTACAAATTACCTGATCATTTTATTAGAATGCAGATTCTGATTCTGTAGTTTTGTGACAAGGCCCAAGGTTTTGCACTTCCAACAAGTTCCCAGGTGATTCTGATATGCCACGTTCAAGAACCACACTTTAAATAAAAGGTATTAAAAGTTACTAATGGAACTTCGTGTGTAGTTTTCTTCTAGAAGATAAGGGGACGGTCCTGACAGTGAGTGCTTTGTATGCAGTTGGAAGGAAGCTATCTAATGGTTTTCTCCAGACGCAAGACAGCAAAGGGCCTGCAATCTTGAGGGGATTTGCAATGCAGAGAAGAGGAGAACAATCAAGAGACAGAATAAGAGCTGTCAGAAAAAAGGAGAACAGGAACATTTTGTGTCATCAAGGAATCCTATGGAACACTGAATTTCAAGGAGGAGGTCAGTAGGTTCCAACATGTAACTCATTCATCCCACCATCTTCCCTGCCCTTTTTCTTTGCTTTACTTGCTCTCTTTTTTCCAGCTCTCTCTAAGCCTTAACAGGTGATTTCCGGATTGTCTGTCCAAAGCTCCCCAACCATTTTGTTAGGTCCATCACCAATATGACTACCATAAGAGTCATATGCCACGTTTTTATATGACTCTCTGGCCTCACCCTACACTTGATTGGTCCAGGCATGGGCACATGATGCCAGCTGAGCCAATCACATATTTCTTCCCTGGGATTATTCAAAATGGGATTCTATAGAGACAAGAGTTGTGAGGTGCAAAATGGTCTCTATAGTGGCAAAAATTGTTAGACACAAAATCTACTAGTTGTTGGCAGTCATGTTAGAAACCAGCACCGAGAAAAATTAAAGACAGGTGATGGAAGAGAGCCCGGGCAGTATTCCAGTTTTTGTTCTAGTTGTCCCCAAGCCTAACTACACCCCTTCCTTTCCCATGATTTTGTGATTCCACACTCCCTTCTGTGACCCAGAAAATTCCCCCCATTGCCTAAGTGAGTTTGAGTCACTTGCAACAGAATCCTAATACCTGGCAAACGTTTCCCTGTCATGTTTCCTCTTATACCCACCTTCTTCCTTGAGCCTCTGCACCCTGTTCACTGCAGCCTTCCCCGGGCATTTCCATAGGATGACACCAGGCCAAACCAGCCTCTGGGCAAGGACCATAAACCCCAATGCTGGTCTTGGTGGATGTTAATGTGTCACTGAACAGCAGCGTACCAAATCGGTGTGTTCACAGCAACAGCCGAAAAGAGCCCACAGAAGTCTAATTTTTGGCACACTGGGGGCTCCACTGGCAGATTGTTAAGACCCTGGGGGCAGAACTTAATTTGCATAACCATTAGCAATGCACAATTTCCTTTTTATTCATTTAGATTAAATTAAATTCATTTTGGAATTCTCGAAGTTATTGCTTTTGACTTCTCCCCACTTACTTCACGTTCTAGGTCCATTTCCCCAAACCTGAAAGCCACCTCCATCTCTAGTTCCTTCAATGCCTCAGATCCTGGGTGAGGTTTTATCCCTCCACAGTTCATTAAGACTAGCAAAATAAGTTAACTCTTTAAATGCTGGGAAATTTAAAAAAAAAAGATAAAATCTGCTGTTCTGCAAAAATGCAAATATTTTTAGAACTTCCCACCGCCTTCTCCACCTTGAACACACACACACACACACACATATACATGGGTGCACACACACACATACACACCCCACATGCCAGGCCAGGCTACGGTGGAGAAGCCCGCTCCCACCACCTCTTCTTCAGACAGAAATGTTGGCATTCGTAAGCTGTCACTCTGAGGAAGACAGCAGCTGTGTTATTCCATGATTTATGGAACAGATTTGCATTTCCTTGCCTTTGAAGCTTGCCTATAATCTGCCACATAAATATTTGAAAGCCAGGATGGTGGAAACAGACCTAAGCAGCTTAACCGAACACTTGGCAGGTAGAGGACTTGGGCTGGTGTTCATTTTAAGCACCCCCATTGCCCGGGGCCTCTTGGCGTGTGTGTACAAAATTGAAATTCGATGTATGAACCCCATCCTGCAGTCAAAATCCTACTTGAAGAGAAAGTCAGAAGAATGCCCCTTGGAAGACAGGTTTCATTTTTTGTCTGGTCTACTGAGGCAAAAGCAGGCCATCTTCCTTAAACTCTGCTCCAGGAACCGGGGAGCAGGGGGCAAGTGTCTCTGCCACCCCAGAAGCTCCAGGAGCCTTCATGCAGGCACAGGCCCTGCCCTGCCCCACGGCAGCCCTGAGGCCACAGAGAGGCAGTTCCGCCAGGGAGCAGGAGCCCTCCTGTCCCTGAGACTAACTGGAGCTCTGGCTGCCGCAGAGAACCGGGAAGCCTTGGTGGGGGAGCAGGGAAGCCTCGGATTTTCCATGCGTGTCCACCGCCATGCGGCTTTTCACAAAGCGTGGCACAGAGAGCACTTTCTGGCGTTATTTATTATAGGTTCATATCAGGTGTCCACAGGCACAATGCTCTTTAGCCTATTATAAGCTCTAAGTCCTGCAGGAAAAACAGTAATCTAAGTTGGTTTAACATAATTATTTGAGCAGAAAATATGCACTTTTTATTTTCACAGTAGTCCTATTCATATACTATAGAATAAATAGAAAATGGGACATTATGCCCTAATCTGATTCAGTAAATATGTATTGATCCCCCTGTATGTGCTCAAGGATGGAGTGACAAAAGTATCTCTCCCTCAAAACGGACTGAGAATGCCACTCGTGGCCTACGCCCCTTATCAGATGTCCTGTAAGGTGGGGGAGTCGGGGAAGAAGGAGGAGGTGCTCCAATGTAAAAGACCTGTTATAAAACTCAGAAGGGGCAAGGGCAGACAGCACA
Organism: Avahi laniger; assembly: GCA_963575035.1. NCBI lineage: Eukaryota > Metazoa > Chordata > Mammalia > Primates > Indriidae > Avahi > Avahi laniger. The sequence continues at coordinate 23,353 of CAUYSK010106880.1, forward strand.
GTGAATAGAGACCCAGACTGAAAGTCAGGAGACATGGTCAGTCCAGCCCAGCTATGAGTCCTGTGGTCCATGTCCTTGGTCCATCCAGTTTCCCTCTCTGGGCCTCTGTTTTCTCATCTGCAAAATGAGACAGTTGGCCTAATGACCTCCAAACTTCCTTTCATGCTGTAGTAATATTCTGTAACAGACCGGGGCTAGAGCCAACATTTAGTTTGTCTGAATAGTGGAATGACCTCTTTTCTCATGCCTTCCCAGATATCTATCTGGATTCTAGAGCTCCAGGGAAAGAACCCCTCTGTGTCCACAACTGGGGTCCCTGGTGCCTGCAGAAATTAGGACAAAGTAGAGGGGGAGCGGGGGAGATTGGTGACAAAAACCAAACACGGAGCCTGTAAAAGAAAGTTGAACCTCAAGAAGAAAGGAATCTGTCGCACTCAGCAGTACCGTGGCTCTGGGTCTCGGGTGGTGATTTCTGCAACGAGTCACCCTGGAGGCAATCACGTGTCCGAGGTGTCTCACCAACCTGCCGGCCCCTTGGATGCCAAACAACTCCGCTCTGGGGCCCTATAATATTGTCACACACAGGGCAGGAAGTTGTACTTATACTTCCAAGTAGGGTGCCAAGAACCAAAGGACCAGGAAGGTCAAGCAATTTGAAGACTTGAGTGAGACACCCCCAGGACCGTCCAGGGAAACTGGGGTTGTGAGAAACACTGAGAATGTTGGTGTCCTGGGGCAGGAAGCCACGGCGAGGGTACAGATGCTGATGTGGCCTCGTCTGGATGCTCCACAAGCCTACACTAGTTTCTCAAAAGCTACAAAAGAAAACGAGACATAAAATGAATCTGATGACTGCATTCTGGGGAATTGGCTGCCTGGAAGAGGGAGGAAAAAAGACCAGTTTCCAGGGGAAGGAGGAGGAGTACTGAGTGCTCTCCAGCCTGGTGGGGCTGTGGCGGGCATGGCAGCCCAAACCTGGCAGGAGCACGACATCCCTGGGAGAGGTTTTCACTGCAAGTGAGGAGAGCTACCAGTGCTTGGAGTGGAATGAGATCTGAGGGCCCAGGCTGCCAATAAGCCCTTATGTTCACCCAGAAACTATGCTGAAGGAAGGCCATAGGAATTACTATAGCCACAGTCGAGAATTCTAGTCCTTGCCTCCTCAGACCCTGGCAGAGCTGCCGCACATAGCAGCAGCACTGCCTTGCTTCCAGCTGAAGTAGGGCCCACTGGGACCACCCTGCCACAATGTGGGAGCCAGGAGGCATATAGGACCCGAGGAAGGAGTGTCAGCACGCATCAAGAAAGTAGTTCTGGCCAGGCGCGGTGGCTCAGGCCTGTGATCCTAGCACTCTGGGAGGCCGAGGCAGGAGGATCACTTGAAGTCAGGAGTTTGAGACCAGACTCAGCAAAAGTGAGACCTTGTCTCTACTAAAAATAGAAAGAAATTGCCAGGCAACTAAAAATAGAAAAAAAATTAGCCAGGTGTGGTGGCACAGGCCTGCGGTCCCAGCTACTCAGGAGGCTGAAGCAGGAGGCTTCAGCCCAGGAGTTTGAGGTTGCTATGAGCTATGATGACGCCACGGCATTCTAGCCCAGGCAACAGAGCAAGACTCTGTCTCAAAAAAAAAAAAAAAAAAAAAAAAGAAAAGAAAGTAATTCCAATATTACCTTACACCTGTCTTTTTGTACTTCCAGGTAGATGTGGCCAAAGAAATTTCTACACAAATTAGGCACTGCCTGAAGAAGCTTTGACCTCATTCCTGGGTTCTTTGTCAAAACCATGGTAGCTTTTCCTCTCTCGCCAGAGCTCAGCCCATTGTTCTATGGTCTCTGCAGCTGTGTCTTTGACCTGGGTGGAGCTGCAAGTCTGGGCAGGAGAGGCTCTGGGAAGGTAGAGTTGTTGCTGGTGATCTGCTTTTAGCCGGGAGCAGAAGCTGGGGATGGATGCCAGGAGCAACTTTTGATCAGTCATTAGGCACTTTGTTCCAGCCACATGCCTATCTCATTCCTGCTGCGGGGCCTTTGCACTTGCTGTTCCTTCTGCTTGGGAGACTCTTTCTCTTGATCACACCTGACTTTTTGCTCCCTACTTCATCAAATGTCACCTTCTCAAAAGGGCCTTCCAGAACAACTCTAGTGTAGCCCTTATTCACTCCATGCATACTGCTCTGTTGATTTCCTTTTTGACACAACAATCTATATTTATCTTGTTTATTTGTTTACACGTTCATTGTCTCTTTCCGCACTGGAATGTTTAGCTACAATAGGGGAGGGGTCTTGTCTCTCTTGGTCACCATTGTGCACAACTTCAGACACAATGTCTAGTACTTGATAGATACTTAGTAAATATCTTCCCAGCAATTTGGGAGGCTGAGGCTGGACGATGGCTTAAGGCCAGGAGTTCGAGACCAGCCTGGGCAACATAGCAAGATCCTATCTCTATAAAAAATAGAAAAATGAGCTGGGTATAGTGGTGCATGTCTATAGTCCCAGCTATGTGGGAGGCTGAGGTGGGAAGATCACTTGAGCCCAGGAGTTTGAGGTTGCAGAGAGCTATGATCAGGCCACTGCAGCCTGGGCAACAGAGCAAGACCCTGTCTCTAAATAACTAACTAACTAAATAAATAAATGTCTGTTGAATGAGTAAGTGGATGAATAAATGCACACAGCAGCAAGCTGTGTGGTTGCTCATCCAGTGTAACCTTACCCCTGCTTTTCCCTTCCTAACAAAACTCTAACTTACTTTGGTAACATGTCCTACTCGTGACTGTGTGTTTCACTATGCTATTTAAGGTCTTCCCTTCCCCTGTGCTAATAGCTGGTTTCATAAAGGACCTGAGTCGTAATTCTTGCCAGCACCATGAAGTCTACCGGGTAGGGGGTTCTAAAGGTTCATAAAAAGAGAAGCGGTCACCGCCACTTGATCTGGATACACTGCTTAGTACAGCTGGGGCCAACTTCTCACCTGGAGGAGAGTTGTCAGGAGGAAAAACACAATCTGAAGAAGATAGCTGGGCTGAAAGTTTGGAGAAACAAGGTCCTCTGTGACATTGCTGAAGAACTGAATTCACCATCCCTAGAGCTTGTGTAATTCTGGACTTCTTGTTATGGAGCATGATAAATTTTCTTCTTATTAAGCCATTGTGATTTGCATCTTTTGTTACTTACAGCCAAAGGCATTTAAACCCTAGAGTCTAGAGCATATCCTGTCCCTTAGTCCCAGTGGCTGCCACTGGCCTGTAGAATGGAGCATTGGCTTTTGTCCACTAGGTATAGTGTCAGATAAACTTGAGTTGATGAACTCGTTAGTGAACTAGTCCTTACTTCATTCATACATCCAAAAAACTTTATTGAAAACCTATGTGTACCAGGCACTGTGCTGGAAAGAGGGATTGAAAAGGGCCCTGAAGGAGCCCAGAGTGCAGTGGGAGGAAGACAGAGACTGACCGTCCACAGTGGACGCGCTGCAGGAGGGGAAGATGAGGTGCCATAGCAGCAGCGGAGAGCAGGAGGGCCAGGGCTTGAGAGAGGGCAGACGGAAGGGTGGCTGAGCTGGTTTCACAAAAGAGACTCCGAGTTGAGTCTTCAGTGAAATGCAGGGATTGCTCAGGTGAACAAGGTGGCCAGGAGTCTCTCAGGCGGAGGGAGCAACAATACCCCAATCCCGGAGTAAGGAAGACCACTTTTAAGTACCTTCAGTGGGCCAGCCACTGTGCTAAGAGATTACACATACTTTCCCCCCTCTAATTCTTACAATATGCATGCGAGGTAAATGCTGTTATCTCATTTTATAATATGGAAACCGAGGCTCAAAAGGCCAAATGACCTGTCCGAGGGCACACACCCAGTACATGGCAGAGCCAGGCTTTGAGCCTACACCATCCGGCTCCAGAGCCTTCCACCATGACAGCACGCCTCCTGTGCTAGTGGACCCTGTCTGGGAAGCACATACCTGTGGAGCAACCCACTGACCCACTCGTAAAAGAGAGCACACCTCTGAGAGAAGAGAGGGGGCAGACAGGTAGGAAAGGTGTGCTCCAGGAGGGGTAGTGGTGTGGTGGGTGGGCAATGGAGACAGCAGGCAGAGAAGAGAGAATGCAGGTGACCTGAAAACAGTCTCTCGTACTGTGTTTATTTTAAACTGAATGCCTATATTTACGGTCATCGTCTCCGAACCTTTCCCTTTTAAATCACCCTTACAGTTAAATATTATCCTAAAAATTTACCAGCCTACAAATTTTTATTAACCAGCCTGCCACAAATATTACACAGATGGCAGCATAAATAAAATCCATCAGTAGTTATGGCTACTCACTGAAGTGGTAACTGGCCCCAGGCCCACAGGGCCTCGGCTTTGAGGACACGGCCTTAAATAATGAACAGGCAGATGAAACAGTCACCCTCCAGGCCCTGCGTGGCTCCGCAGGTTGGCACCCCAGATCCTGCATATACCCTTGGTTTGCAAGCTCTCTTTCTCATGAAACAAGGGCAATGGCAGACACCCATCACCAGCATAAAATAATGGCACCAGCTAATTTTCTGAGGCTTCAATCTCAGCAGGGAAGGATATAATATTGCAAGCCAGCAGAAGCCAACCAAGTGGTGATACAGTAGTTCTGTTTTACATTACATTAAATGTTACTATTTCTGAAGGGAATATCTGTGGAGCACTGGCGTAACCCATAGCAACCAGCTAATAAATTGTAACTTACACTGGCTCAGCTTATTGTAGGGGTGGAGAACAGCAAGAAAAAAAAGACCCGGGGAAAATAAAAAGGCAAATGCTGGCAAAAATGCCACATTTTCCCCCCCTCACTACCTCCCCTACACACACACACACACACACACACACACACACACACACACGCACACCCTACAAATTCAAGCTGCATCAGCATTCTCTAGCAAAATTCCTAAAGGTGAAGTGGGACAATTAGCAGTCAAGGTTTTAGAATTCTTGACCTTTATATTGATCTCTATATATAATGCCTCTTTTAAAGCTCGGAAGGTGTACCTTAAATGTTTCCAACTCCGAGCCCTGCGCTCTACAAGAGTGGCCCTTGGCTTCGTATCGCAGCCTCTATTGAAGATGACAGTCCTCTGCGTCCAGCCTGCACATGGAGCTGAGCCGTGCGGTTCACCTTTTTTCCTTCTGCTTGCAAATAGCTCATGCCTAATTGCCCTCATACTTCAAATTCACAGCAGCCCGTGAGCCTGGCTCTTTGCTACACTGAGTCTACTCTTTGGCCTCAACCCCCATAGATTCCTCCCATCCATTAACTCCTGTTCCCTGAGCCATTCAGTCTTTTACACATTCTATCAGTCCTTCTGAAACTTGGGCATGGGATCTGTATTTACAGTGAATTATTCATGGAGCGCTTTGTGGCCTTCAGGCGGTGTGTTCATCTGTTCGGGTTGATTAAGGGTGCACACCTACTAACTGCCCCTGTAAACAGTGCTGAACTTAATGAAATTGCTCTCTGACCTGAAATGCTCATCACTCAGCCACCTGGGAGGAAGTGACCAGCATTCACACCACCTGAGTAAGTGTCACTGGGCATCTCCCCTTGGTCAAGCCATCTTTCCTCTGTGTACAGAAGAGGAGAGCCAGGGAGCCCACTGAGATTCAGATTATAGAAACTCTCCCATCTCTTCCCCTAGCAGGTCAGCACAGGCTACAGAGACCAGCTAGGGACTTGGGATCAAGCACCAGGATCAAGAACCACCTCGGGCACTTACCAGCGGAGTGCCATTTGGCAAGATCATTTTACTTCTGGGGTCTTAATTTCCTCATCTGCCATGTAAGGACCTTGAGAGTATCAGTTAGGATGCATTTGGCTGCAGGTAACAGAAAACCCAGCTCACAATGCTTTAAAAAGGAGGAAATGGATCTTCTCACATGACAGTGCATAGGGCAAGCTGGAGGCTCAGTTTCTACTTCTCTGAGCTTCTCTTCTTTGCTGGTTCCTTCCATCCCCACGCTCTCCACACTAGAGTGTGTCTCTCTATTGCAGTGCTTCCGACACTGTTTGGGAAGAGTTTGCCTGTCGGTCTCCCCACCTAGATCTGATCCCTCACTCATCAGTGAAAGCCCCCGGTCTCTAGCCCAGTGGCTGGCGGGTAGTCAGGACGAATGGATGCATGAAAGAGTGAATGACTCCAAGCGGTCTGACTTCTTAGACAGTGAAAAGGAACTCTGAGGAAAATCAAAAGCTGCAATCTGTGTGCAAATGCTCTATAAATTGTAAAATGCTACAAAAACAATGGGAAACGCTATGGTTATTAATGATTACAACCATGAATCTTCATGCTGTAGGAACAGCCTCTTGGATGGTGGTGTGAGCTCTAAAGCATAGCACACTGGCAGTGGGATTTTTGATGGGACAATGGAAAGAAGACGATTTTTCCAGAAAAAGTAGATGACTTTTGCTTCCTGAAGAAAAAAGACTTTAACATCCATAGTGTAACTATTAATTGCAAAGGTGAAAATGTATCTTTATAATAGAGAGCTCTAACGGATGTCCCCTTAATCAAATAATTAAATGTGGCATCACGCACACGAAGGAACCTGACCTGATATGAGCAGTGGGAGGCACACAGTTACACCTGGGTAATATTCTTGTCTCAACCACTGGGCCTGAATATAATCGTGAGGAAACAGTCAGCAAAATCTAGATCGTGGGACATCCAACAAGATAACTAGTGAACTCTTTAATAATGCCAGTGTCATTAACACAAAATAAATAGTCAATAACTAAAGAGGCAGGGAGACTCTTCTGGATTAAAAGAGACTAAGAAAATATAATAACCAAATTGCAATGAGTAAAGTTGAGTGAATCCTGGATTATAAAAATGCCAAAAAATGTATTTTTTTTAGCTAGCTAGACTATATGTTGAAGAATACTATTGCATAAATGTTAAGTTTCTTTAGTGTGATAATATTTTAGGAATGTGCCCTTAGTGTTAGTGGTCATATAGTGAAATGTTATGATGTCCGTAACTTACTTTGAAATGGTTTAGCAAAAAAAAAAAAATGTGTGTATATGTATACATATATATGTACACACACATATACACCATGTATACACACACACCACTCACATCACTCGAACAAAAACATACTCAGAGAAAAAAGGAAATACGGCCAAACATTAACTAGTGAATCTCGAGGAGGGGTACATCAATATTTTTTGTATTATTCTTTCAAGTTTCCTGTAACTTTGAACTTTTTCAGTATAAAAAGTTGAGAGGAAAAGATTTTAGCAGAGAGCACAAAAAGTATACTGACACATTTAGACACAATTCTAGTTAGACATTTACATGTTGGCCATTTTAATTCTCTCAATTTTTATTACTATTTATTTGTCTTTAGACTTCTACGTAAGCTAAATTGGGGAACCCAGGGCAACATATCAGAACATACATATTTGTGAGGATGCGTCGTTCTTTCAAAAACTATAATTGTGTTTCTACTGTGTGTCCCTGCTGTGCCTCCTTCCTTCTCTCCCTCTCCTTCCTCTCCCTCTCTCTCTCCTCTTTTCTCCCTTCTCTGTCTTCCCTAACAGTGACCTCAAATGCCCAGGGCACTTAAATTGCCTTAGTACCTGCACTCCAGCCCTGCATATCCTAGAGAAGACTTCCTTTGATCAAGAGCCAGGAGAAGAAATGCCAGCCACGCTCCCATCACCCACAGGCCACACATGGCTGAGGCTTGGACAAAAAGGACAGACAGACTAAAATTCAGCCTTACTTTACATCAGAGCCAGTATTTGGGCCAGGGTCCTGATGGGGTGAGGCTCTGCATTATGACAAGCTTGGTCTGCCCTGGCTGATGAAATGCAGAGCAGGTCAAGCCGAGGAGGCCAGGCCATCCGGCAGAGCAGGTCCTGCTGCTTCCTGTCCCTGGGGCTCGAGTAGCCTTCGGCCCCTGGGGTATCCAGCCCTGGCGGTGCTCATTTCCAGATCACACACCTCTGTGGTGTTTGGCCATCGTGTGAAGTTACTCCTCAGCTTTCTTCTGGGACACTCCTTGCTCCCCACTCAGGGCCAGACTTCGCCACAGGCAGAATGGAGGGGGGAGTGTGGTGATTCCGAAGCCCTGTGGGACCCCACCCCGCTGGACACGGGACCAAATTTAGGACAGGCAGCCCTGAGCTTCCCAATGGGCACAGCAGACAAAGCGTCTTAGGCCCACAACACTTTTAGGGGTTCAAAAAATTGTTTTAATTCCTTTTAATGTTAGAAGAAAAATAATAAAAGTTTGAGGTCGAAGATTACAGTCTTCCTTATACCAATGCGGTCATAGAATATAATTTTCAATATTTTTTATGGACAAAGCCCTGCTTGCTCCCCTTCTCCCCAGGACAAAGTGCCCAGGGGCAAGGAAGGTCACAATGCAGCCCTGGGGACAGGTTGTTGGCTCTCCCCCACCCCCCACCTAGAACCTTAGCCCCTGGTGCAGGGGGAGAGGGGGCGGAGGGGGGAATCCAAGTCCCAGGTGCCTCAGGACCTGCCCACATTCATCTGCTTGTGGCACCTTCCCTGGCTTCTCTCTCCACTGCAGCTCCGTGGCTCATGTTTTCATGAATCTGTTGCAAAATGAGACAAATAAGGACAATGTGATGAGTTCTTCACAAAGCTAAATTTATACCGATTAAAGGACAGTTCCTTTTTTCTGAAATGATATCCTTTTTATTTCTTTGCCTTTTTTTCTTTTTGGTACTGAAATGTCTTTTCTTCTATAAAAGTATGATAATAGCGGATGATATGGTGAATGAACATTATTTCACAGAACGTGAAAGTTGATAACCCTTTGCTGGTCCTGACCACCCCACCCCCAATTCCAGGAACAATTTACTGGTCTACCCCGAAATCCCACCTAAGAAGCACTGGCTTAGATAACTTGAGTTTATCTTCAAGACTTACTTCTTGTGACTCGTTTTCTTTCTCTACAGCCCTCTCTAAGCCCAGGCTCGAGGCTCCAGAGAGCCCCGCACTACTTCTAGCTTAACACTTACTTCCTTTTATCTCGTTAGTGTCTCCTTGTGTCTCCCCTAACGGACACCTTCTGGAAGGCAGGACTGCACCTTTCTATGTTGGGTCTCCTCTCCTTGGCACAGTGCCTGGCACATAGTAGCTGCTCAATCTTTGTTGAATGAATAAATACGCTACTTCCCAGAAAAATTAAGTTAATGGATAGAATTTCTTCAGCTTTTAGTTTTTTCTCTCTACATATTTATTAAATCTCTGGCACCTGTTATTGCTTGTCCACTGGCCAGTGCTAGCAGATGACAGAAAGAATAGCAAGTAGCAAATGAATATTAATGGACCCAGACATAGCCAACGGTGCTCAGTTTGACAGCTTGTTTTTTCTATGGACAGGTGTTTGGGCTTATGATTGTAGTTTCATATTGTGTGTTAGTGTCTGTAAATTTAATTAAATTTAACATTTTTTAAGCAGCTTAAGCATAAAGTAGCTAAATATGTAATTTTGTACTAATTCATAGGCTGTATTTTGGACTTAAATATATCAATATTTCACGGTGTTCTGCAAAGGGCACCATGACTAATTGGAGGAGCTCCACTGTTTGAAAACATTGGAGACGAGAGAATAGAGAGCCACTGTCCTGCTACAGATTTCAGCTCTCAGGAGAGATATTAATCAGAATGAGGGCTCTCTGTGGTCACCGGGAGCCTAAAAGAAGGGTTGGAGAGGTTTGTAGGAGGCCAACGCAAACTGTCTGCCCTTGATGTGCCTCCCAGTGCTTGGGCCTGAGAATGTAATTCTCCCTTGTTTATTCTTGCTGAGAATAAACAAGAGAGTATATCTATATTACTATAGTAATATTATCTATATTATCTATATTACTATATTGCTATAGTAATATAGATATAGATTACTATCTATATTTTAGGTATATCCATATTAAACATCTGTATATATCGAAGGCGTGGTAAATGACTAAAACAATGAGTTATTACTGGATAAAAAAGAAACGCCTTTGGTCCCCTGCTAAAGATGAATCTTCCCGTGTTCAGCTCAGTTCTGACTGTTACTTGTCTATTTAAAAAAAAAAAAATCTCCAGGCTCTGCCATTTCCAACCTAAGCAAAATCCACATTTGTCTCAGCCTAGTATTTAAGGCCTCTCAAATCCTGACCCAATGTGACTTGCCGACATTATTTCCACCACTCCCCTACGCACAGCCTGTAAGCCAGCCGGGCTGAACTTGCCACCTGGCTTTCCAGACTGGTCTACTTTCTCGCCTGTATGTTTGTTCTTACTGTTCTCTATTTTCTAGACCTTACTTTCTGGATTGAGACAATCCCAATTTCCCCAAATGGATGTTATCATTATTATCTTTCACTTCCTATATCTCTTTCAAGGTATTTAACATATTCTGCTTTCCAGAATAGTAATTTCTACATTTTATTATCCCAAGTTCACAATACGGACACACATGTATGTGTCATTAGATAATTATGGCAAGGAAATTCTATTCATCTGTGTCTAATACTGTGCCTGGCACACTGTTCTCATTTTATCTTCATTGCACCGAATTGAATTTGTGTCCTCCGTAGTGCCTAGCTGAATTCTACATCAATTTTGTTGATGTTCTATGTATCACAATTCTTCCTATTGCAAATCACAGATGAGCCAACACAAGAGAGCATAGTGACTGTACCACAGTTAATAAGGAAAACATATTGCGATATTTCACATACTAAGAAGTCTGGAGGTAGAGAGGCTCCAGGGACGAATTCGGTGGTTCAATGATGCCCTCTTCAGCATGCAGACCACCCTCCGTCCTGGTAACACAGTGGCTGTTCCAGACCCAGTTCTGAACACAGGTACAACAATGGGGAGCAAAGGAAAAAACTATTCCTTCTAGGATTCTCTTAGTATACAGGAAAATCTTTTTAAAGAGACTACAGCAGATCTCCCCTCACATATTATTGGTCAGAATTGCAACATATGTTTGTGCCTAAAACAATTGCGGGCAAAGAAAACAGAACTAGTTTGATTGGCTCACACTAATCACGATTAACAGTCTTGGTCAAGGAAAAGACTCAGATTTCCCTAAGCACGTGACCACCACATATCTGAACAAAACTGGGTTGTACGTCAGAGAGGAAGTGAGAAATGGCTTTGTTTGGGCACGATAGTGCCAGCCACTATCAATCTGTATTACAGGTTATATCGAGCCGGTGCCCATCAGGACAGACGTCTTGGGCCCTTGGACGACAATGAGTAGGTTAGGAGCCCTTGCCTCCTATGGGAGATAATGACAAAGGATACTGTTTATTTCTAGACAAGAATTTCATATCTTCTTTCTCCTCAACCTTCCAACATATCCTTCCCCATCCTCAAGCTCAGCCGATGACCTTTCTGAGAAAACATAAGCAAAGAAATTTCATATTCTTCCACCTACATCTACCCCCAGCTTACATCAGCGCCCACATATTCTGCCTTTCCTCCCACATTCTGTAGGGTCTGTCCTTGCTCCCAGCTGAGGCCAATGCCTCCACCTGTACTGAGTCCCATTCCCACTCGTCTACTCAGGGACATCATCCAGCCGACCTCATGTCCTTCGCTTCACTTGATTTTTCCCTCTCTACTAGATCATTCCCATCCGTAAGCAACATGCTCTCAATCTTAAAAAAGCTCTCTTAATTGCATATCCTTCCACTACTATGGACCCATTTTTCTGGTTCCCTTTATATCAAAATTCCTCAAAAGGGTTTTCTATAGCCATGGCTCCAATTCCTCTCCTCCCATTCTCTCTTTAACTCCTCACTCTACTAAAACTATTTCTCTCAAGGTAATCAAAGGCATTCATTGGCTAAATCCAATGATCAATTCTCAGTCCTCACATTATTTGATTAGTTAACAGTATCCAACAAAATCAATCCCTCCTTTCTCCCAGAAACATATCCTGTACTTTGTTTCCAGGACACCACACATGCTTGGTTTTTCTTCAGTTGCACTGGCTGGTCCTTCTTTATCACATTTGAGGATTCCTGCTCCTTTCTAAATGTCATGGTTCCCCAGGGTTCAGCCCTTAAACTTCTTTTCTTTACCTACACTCATTTCCTTGGTGTTTTTTATCAGCCTCATGGCTTTTACTGTCATCTATATGTCGATGACTCCCAATTGGTGTTTCTAGCCTGGACATCTTCCCTGGGTTCTAGACTCAGACATCCAACCGCCAACTTGACATCCTAATTTGAATGTCCACAAGGCATCTCAAATTTAACATGATTGTACCAGTTATCTATTGCTACATCACAAACTGAAGCTTAGTGGCAATTTGGGCTGGGCTCAGCTACATGGTTCTGCCTGGAGTCACTCATGCAACTGAAGTCTTCTGGAGCTTTACTGACACTGGGTGGTTTAAGATGTTGTCACTTACATGTCTGGCCATTAGCCAAAGCTATCGACCAGGGCACTTTGACTGCCCTCTGTGTAGCTCTCCAGCAGGATTTCTTATACGGCTAGGGCAGCATTCTAAGAGAACAAGCCCCACTATCCAAGCCCAAATGTGTGACTCATTGGGGGCTTTTAAGGCAATAATCTCTCACAATGTCCACAACAGAATTCACAACATCTCATAACATCTACCACCCCCGTCCCACCCACCTCCCCAAAGTCACTCCACCTACAGCCTTTCCCATCTCAGTAAATGGCCATTCTATCCTTTCAGTTGCTCAAGCCAAAAACCTCAGAGGCGTTCTTGAACTCCTCCCTTGTTTTCATACTTCCCGTCAAATCCATCATCAAACTGTCGGCTCCTCCCTTAAAAACATATCCTGAATCCAAGCCCTTTTCCACCTCCTAGCCCAAGCCACCACCGTCTCTGACCTGGGTTATTGCACTGACTTTTGACTGTTTCCCTACTGTGACTCTTGACACCCCATCCTATCTTTAGCACAGCGGTCCAAGCAATCCCCCTAGAACATTAATCGGATTCTATCACTCCTCCCCAAAGTTTTCAATAGCCAAGAACTTGCTACATGACTGCGCTCCCTGAGGCCACCCTCTCCTCCAACACACACTCACCACTAGCTTCCCTGCCTCATCTCTCCCTCCCTCCTTAGCTCCAGCCACAGCAGCCTCCGGGATGTTTCTCAGTCATCCCAGGCACACTCCTGGCTGGCTCAGGGCCTTTGACCCTGCAGTTCCCTCTGCCCACAATGCTCTTCCCTCAAACTTCTGCTCGCTTGCCTCCTTCTGCTCCTTCAGCCCTTTGCTCCAATGTCGCATTTGCAGCGAGTCTCTGGCTGCTCTGTTTAATACATTGGCTGCCACGCAAGAAAAAAACTATTTGTTCCTTGGGGCACGATATTTAATTGTGAAAATAGAATACAGACTTTGAAAACAAAACCATCTTTTCTAACCTAATGAAAAAATTAATGAAAAATGAAATGTATTGACTTCTATTCACTTAATTCATGTTTTTATAATTAACTTGTCAATATTAATTCTAACAATAAGAACATCAACAAGTAAGATTCTCACGAACCAACTGCAGGGTTTTGCCCAGGTCTTGCTTCGTGAGGCCCTGGGCTCAAAACTAATGTGAGTTAAATGCAAGTGACATGGTGTTACAGCAAGTGTTACAGCGGGTGGGTCTGAGGACAAACCGAGCGGCACACACGGAGAGTCGGAGAATCAAAGTTTATTCTCTGGCAGGCTCAGAGGGGCCTC
>CAUYSK010106883.1:0-21289 GCA_963575035.1 Avahi laniger
TTTTCAAGATATCAAATGGTGACTGGGATGAGTGATTTATCAGTGCACTCAGGACATAAAAAGCTAATTGGTCTTTAGTATAGAAAGAATACAGTTGAGGAGCCATAACTGCTAAGATGCATTCTACGTAACATCAATTCACAGAGTTCAAAAGATTACCTATGCAGGAGGTATTTTAGTTACTCTATTATGATGTTTCAAATGTTCCATCGTCATTGTAGAGACAATTTGTAAGGCAAGGGTTTATAACTTCTTTGAGAGGAAAAATTTGCCACAAAAGTATGCTGGATTTACGCTGCAAACCATTTATATCACTTGGAAAATTTCTGAGCAAATTCAAAATCCCAGATGTCTTTGATCCCCAAGGTTCTGCAACGAGTATTAAAGGGACTAAGGAAAGAGGAGATGACTTCAGTCCTAAGTGCACACTATTTACAAAAACTTCCAGAGAAGGGCATGCTGAAGTTGAGTCAGGCCATAGCAGAGGTTCACATTGTTATCTTAGCCCTCCCTCAAGCAGGAGTTATCTTTCAAATTGTATTCACTCGTTTAACATATTTTGTGTACTGGGTTAGGTGTCCCTTACATCTCCCATCTTCAAGTATACAACACCCTATCCTCTAAAAATCTATTTACTTTCCAAAGAGAACAACAAAACAAACTACTGAACCAGGAAGATATGGTATAAGCATAGTACTCATCACTCAATTTTTAATTCTGTGTTCAAAGCACTAATTTTTGTCCTTCTTAATTTGCTTCGGATAAACTATGCTTAAACTCTTTCTCATCTCCTGCAGAATGGAAATATTTACAGCAATGTATCCAGTCACTACAAAACAATTTAGCTGTCTCACAGAATTCATTATAATGAAATTTTTACCTGCTCTTGATTATTTCATGATCCCTCCCCTACTTTCCAGCCTTTTTTTTTAACCAACAGTCTGATGAATTCAACGTGAAGTGCCTGCTACACAGATGTGTATTGATTTATGCATAACTATATAACTCATTTGGCTCCTGGTGTTGAAATTATTTGCTCTGACCTATAATATTAGAGCAGACTCTCTTTCTCCTCTTTCTACCAATACATTCCTAAATTTCACAGAGCTAGAATTTGTCATACTTCCAAATTGGCTTACCCATTTCTAATTATTTAAAAATACTCTGTACTTTGAAACATGACATTTTACTGAATTATGAGCCTTAAAAAACAGATGCTAACTAAGAAAACATCTGATATTAAAATACATATTTTTCAATACTGGATTATGATCTTCTGGGAAACAAATTTATAAGGATCATCTGGTTGTGAAATGTGATTTTGGACTTGGAACATTGGAAACATTTAGCATATTTTTGGTGTATGTACTATTAAAATTAACATCAAGAGAGTTCTCAGGACTTCAGGACATGCTAAATGTCAGAAAACCAATCAGGGCTCTATGATGTGTGAAAAGCTACACTAAAAGTGCCCAAACTGTTCCTGGTAATAAAAGAGATACTATAGAAAAAAATAATTTCAAAATAGTATTCACTATTACACACCACTATTAATCACTAGCAAGTTCACCATAGCTCTTCGACTCCTAGAATTTTACAAATTATTTAAACTATTATAATCATACCAGTTTCTGAGTCATCTCTTCCATGTAGTGTTGCAGTTTACAGTTTTCATTTTTTTATTCTTTTATTAACTATACCTTTAAATATCTTATATAGGATCATCTAACAAACTTTGATATCACTAAATTAACTTTAACATCATTTTAACTAACAGACACAAACTGCACCTGTGCATTTTAAAAATATATAAATAAATGGAAAAAAAAATATTTTTCAAGCCCCAGGGCTGGGGGTAAGGGATTGTCTGGGGGAGAGGAGTAAGTAAAAGCAATCAGAAATAAGAAGAATCTAGTAGAAATCCTAGTACAAATGGGCTTAGGTCACAGAGCCATGATAATCTTTACGAGATTAAGTCAAAAGGACACTACTCTTACTATTTTCTGTCATTGCTTCCTTTAAATAAAATCACATTGTTACTTTGGATCAAAAACCAATTCAGTGTAACAGCCACTGAAAATCAAAAGTGGATACCACCTATAACTCTTTGAAAGAAAGGAAGCTGGTGCAGGTATATTAAAAGTCATACAAATATCCATCAACTTTTTAAAACTAATTGCTTAAAAAAGAAAAAGACAAAGAGAAGGAAGTAAGGAAGGAAACATGTAACTATTGAGTCTTTTTATCACACACACACACACATTTTGGTTCATCCACAAATGTCAAATTCATACTTGATCTTCTGCAGTGGTAAACACCTCTAAACCTCAACTTTCTTTGATATAAAATAGCAAAAATAGCCAAAAACATCTTCAATTTATTAATAAATTATTTATATTTGATCAATATTTTATGTAGCACATCAAGAAGTCTCTAGAATATTGAAAAAATGATAAAAAGAGAATTTTTTTGTCTTTTCCTTTATTAGGAAAAAATTATCCGCTCTGGCAAAATATGTATAATCTTCATTTAGAAACAAACAGAATTTTTTTAAGAAAAAGTCAAATATTTTATAGTATTATTGCTCATTTGGTCTATTTTTAATACCATAAAATATAGTTTTGTATTTCAGTTGACATTAATAAATATTCAGTTACTAAACCAAACATATGTGTCATCTAGAAATGTATTTGTTGACAAGTAATGCCTTTTTAAAAATCAATTTAGAGCTCATTAAATAGTATATGGCACTTATTAAGTGGGAAAATCAGAAATTTTGCCTATACTGAATATAAACTTTACACTGAAACATATAATAGTAATATAAAATAATTTTTCATACATCACACACATTTACTCACTATTACTAACATTCTAAAGCAGAGTTTGCCAGATTACATACCATTGTGGAAGTGGTTTCCAGCCATTTAGTAGACATTGCCTTAGACAGTCCCTCTTTTATGAGGTACTTCATGACCTTTGAAAATTTGACTATTGAACCTATAAACTATATAAACTATCCCCCAAAAAAGGAAAGGGTTATCTTTCATTTATTGCATCTAAGAAAATTATCACTGTCCAAATGATCCTCCAGCCAATAAATGGACACTTTTATATATTGTCCACCTTCAGATTTTCCTTAGGACCCGGATTTCTATAGTCTGTCCCCAAGACAGTGATATTTTACCAAAAATCATATGCAGAAAATAGCAACTAGTTTGATTTTTAAATTTTTTCCTGTAAGAAAAGTAGTAGATTACATAAATAGCAAGTAGAAAAAGTTTAAATTTCCCAGAAAGCTTTAGGAAAAAAATTGATATGCTAAGGTCAGATTATTAATATTAATATCAATAAAACTCAAACTCTTACAATATCCTTTATTGTTGCAGCAGAAAGCAATCCCACACTGACTAGGAACATTAACAGAAATATTTAATTACTAACCCGATTTTTCCAATTTGAAAAACTATCACTCTGAAGTCCACCCCTTTACAAGTCTTAATATCTTTCTGTTACTTTCATCTAAAACAGTACCAGAGAGATATTAACAACTCAGTAAGTATTTGCTGAATGAAAAAACAAATGAATTTAACAAACAGAATATTGATTTTCATACTGCTCTTCAGGAGTTAATTTGAGAACAGATAATATTTTCATGACAAAGGCCTAAATTTGGGGCAAGAATTTTATGGTCTTGGAAGCCACTCTCCACGACGTCTCTGAACGCTGCCTCTCTTATCATCTGACTCCAGGGAAGTATCACAGTATCAGGCGTGGTGCAACCTGCCACTTTCACTGTGGGACACAGTGTTTTGGGAAATGTTCCAGGATTTTGAGTCTTGTCAGATCTCTGGGAGAGAATCCATCCCTACCTCTAAGCTATCCCCTAACTCATAAAATAATATCCATCATTTATTGAGTGGCAACCCTGAATTAAGGACCATATAGTATGTTATTTTCAGATATATCCATTATTACCTCACACAACATAAAAATAAGCTGGCCTCAGAGTGATTGAGTAACATTGTCCAAGGTCATAGAATCACTAATAAATAGTGGAACAAGGTTTTAAACTCAAGTCTGTTCATACTACTCAGGCCATGCTGCAGCTTATGTACTTCCTAATTAAAAATATAAATGCAAAGGGGAAAAATGGTTTTGATTCCCAAAATATAACACATACAGAAATGTATCTGCAAAGTCACAGTAAATATAAAAATATAAAGAAATTAAAAGCAATTTTGAGTTATATTAATCATCACATATTATAACTATATACACATACACACACACACGCACCCATAAATGTTGTGATGGTAAGTTTTGTGTGTTAACTTGGCTAGGCTACAGTCCCCAGTTATTCAATAAACATTAATCTAGGCATTGCTATGAAGATATTTAATAGATGTGATTAAAATCCACAATCAGTTAACTTTAAGTAAGGAGATTATCCTAGATAATCTGGGTGGGCCTGATTCAATTAGCTGAAAGGCCTTAAGGGCAGAGCTGAGGTTTCCCTGAAGATGAAGAAATGCTGCTATGGATTGAAGCTTCAGTCCTAAGAGTTCAGGCTCTCCTTCCTGATGGCCTGCCCTAAGAATTTTGGACTTGGCTAGCCAGCCTTCACAATCATGTAGGCCAATTCCTTGCAATAAATCTCTTAATATATACCTCCTACTGGTTCTGCTTCTCTGGTTGAAGCCTGACTGTTACATTTCCCCAAATATCTAGATGTAGCCATGATTATTAATTTTGCTTTTGTTATAATTTATTTACAATACCAGAGCTGTATGCCAGAGACCAGTTAGTCGGTCACCAAACTTATTTCCTTCTCCTTCTGGACGCACATATAGACTACATTTCTCAGTATCCTTTGCAGTTAGATGTGGCCATGTGACTGAGTGCTGGCCCATGGAATATGAGTAGAATTGATAACCACTATTTCCAGGCTATCCCCATAAAACTTGATATTTGTAATGTCCATACTCTTTCTCCTTCTGCTGTAATTTTAGAAACCAAGTGTTGAGATGGCAGAGCCAATAGATAGAGGGAAATATATTACTGATTCAATATTTTCAAGAAAGCTACTTGCCCCTCCGGAATTCCTGTTTTGAACTTTTCATAGCAAGAATTAAACTTCCAATGTGTTAAGTCACTGAAATTGTGGTATTTATATTTTATGTGAGTTTTGTTACTTTAACTAGCACAAGCACTTTCCATTTTTTCCATAATATAAATATTCCAGTTCATTACCAACAAAAACTTAAGATATCCAAAAAAACTTTGTACATCCTTTGACTGCATAGCAAAGTTCAGTGATATTTACTCTATGTGATTACTTACCAAAAATGCCAATAATTCTCAAAGAACTGACACACACCAAAATGTTACAGAAATCAAGAATATTCAAATAATTTAGATCATTGAAAAATATATAATTTTATTCTACAGTATTATTCCTAAAGCATTTTTTAAAATCAAGTGAAGTTTATGCCATAAAGAGCTAAGAAAAATAATATAACAGACTTCAGGTAAATAATTTATAATTTTAAGAATGTCTGTCAGCTGTCCTTATATATTTTAACTTAATAAAACCAAGATCTACTGTGCTTCAATAGAAAAGAAAATAATATAGTATGTGAAATTTGAATTAAAAGTGCATTTAGGGAATTTAAGGCCATTTGTATCTCTAACCTACCTGTATATGCATTCTAACAATAGAAATACTCTTTCTTTTTTTTAGTTGACACATTGTAGTTGTACATATTTATGGGGTACAGCTTGATGTTCTGATATATATATATATATATATATATATGTCATATAATGATACAATCATGGTAGTTAGTGTATCCATCACCTCATGTATTTATCATTTCTTTGTGGTGAGAACATTCAAAAGCCTCTCTTCTGGCTATTTTATAATACACAATACTTTGCTGTTAGCCACAGTCACTCTACTGTGCAATAAAATATCAGAAATTACAACTAAATAAGAAGAAGAAATGCTATTTCTGCTGTGGCCCTGCCACCTTGTGTTCTCTTCCTAAGCACACATGTAATTTTAGCTTTTTTTTAAAGAAATAAGACATGTTATAAAAGCTTATGCATCAAGGATTTCAGATATTTTGCTTTAATAAAAAGAAAACTCAAAAATCACTTCTTGCCTTTGGCTGCATCTCAGTATGTACAAAGAAATGGAAATTTAATGCAAGTGTCAAGACCCAAATAATCCTGTTATTGAAGGGGAAAAATTAGAGATGAAATGATCCAAATTTTCTGTGCCTATTGGTCACATTTTTCATATAATTCCTCAACTCTCTACTTTTACTGGCGCCCATTGTTTTACTGTGTAGTCTTTATAAAGTGCCTAGGAACTCAGGAGATAAGTTAACTCAGCACTCTTAAGAACTCTGACTCCAGACAATGTACTTTGGTGGAAAGCCAGGTTTTAAGTCCACAGGGGAGACTTTAGGGATAAAATGATAGAAGAGGAGACAGGAAAAAAAGAGAGTTATAATCACTCATACCAAAAAAAACAGAGAGATGGGAGAAGTATTGGCTCTCAAAATAAAAGGGGGATTCAATCAAGTGTATTCGTTACTATGGCGGGGGAAAATGAGCTCAATTAGAGGGAATACAATCAGTCCTATAGATGACAAGTGTTGATTTGAAGAAAACATTACTTAAATTATATCATTTCTTAATAGTAGTATATTGAAAAATTGATTTATAAAAAAGAAAAGGATTCCATCAGGGTCAGTTTTATAACTACCTGACAGAGATAGTCAAATTCCAAAAATATGAATGTAGCTATAAATAATGAGCAATTGATTTACAAATATATAATTGATGTTGGAAGATTCAGTGTTCACTGATCAAAAACATATCCACACACATCTCTGCAACATTACTATAAACCTCGATTGCAAATACAAATACTTTAACTGTCACGTATAATTTAACCTCAGTAAAATAATCATATTATTAACTCTGAAGAACTATATCTCTCTACAGAAGAATCTGCAAACTAGCTAAATGCCAAACTTAGATCAAAAACATATTTTTGTACCTTGTTGGTAAACCTCAGTAAATATGTTTCTCATAATCCATCAGTATTTAATTAACATATGATAACTGTCCTATTAAATCTAAATTAAATCCTTATTGCAAAGATAGTTTAAAATTCAACAGCAGCTTCTTTTATGTAAATTATAACTATTGACAAAGACCAAAACCAAATCTCAAATGCAAACTATCTGACACGATTATACAGTTTGATTTAGGAGAATGGAAATGTGGAAACCAAAAGAAAGCGAAACTTAGGGAGGCGAGGTTGACATGCATCAATAATTTCTCTTTTTATTATTCTTTTTTTTATTTTACATTTACACCATGAGTTCAACTGGTTTCATTGAGATATCCAAATAGAATCTGAGATCTAAAAATGCTTATATGCTTTCCTCCTCCCTAGCAACCCAACTGCTTTTGACTGCCTCCCAGAAAATGTGCCATTTTTCCTTCTGTTTATTTCTCCAGTATATCAGCATTCATCTGTTTGAGTCTGCTTTAATGAAAGTCTTTCAGTATGCCATGCAAGGTTTTGCTGGGGGAAGGAAGGGTTCTGACTGACAATCATGTGTAGTAGACCAAGGCTGAGGGTTTGCAGTGAGAACCAAACATTAGGACCGTCTCTTTTCTGGGAGCTCTGAGAATGTTTATAGTATATTCTGTTAGGAAATGTCTGCAGGAAGGAAAGTCCCCAATAAAGTTTGTTTGGAATTAGTTGTAACCTCCTGGTTTAAGGATATTGTGCGATTTGAGGATGACATCAGGTAGGAATAAAAGACAGAAATAAGACCAAGAATGTGTTTTACTTTCTTTATGGGCAGCCAAGAATAACTTGCTCCACATGATCATGGAATCACTTCAATAAAATGTTTAAATCTCAGGATTTTATGCATAATAAACCCACAGGAGCATTTAAGCCTTGAACAACGTCCTTTTCTCAGGCCAACCACATAAATCACTACTCTACAAAGCATAGATTATGGGTACCTGAAAAACATGTTCAAACAAGTATTAACAGGTATGATATATTACATATCACTTATTTTTTTAAATGGGCTTGGTAAGAATAAGCTGGGTACTAGAAACCCTCATATAATATCAGATCCCTATATCATTAACATAATCCTTTACCAAAGAAACAAACAAGAAGCAAAACTGATTGGCTTGCACAGTATGTCTTCTTTGGTGGTGGTGGTGGATAGCTTTAAAATAGTAAAATTGATCAAAAAATTAATAGGAATTAACAAACTATTCCAAAACTAATTAACTCAATGTTTATGAGGCCACCACATAATAGTGAATGGAACCAATTATTTGATGAGTACAATGTGACATGGGCGATTAAGATGGTCCTACGACAGTAAAATCTACACTTCTGCATTCTCATTTCTCAAGGGATCTCATCAGTTCAACTGAGGAAATATACTGGGCCAATATATACTATGAAAATTGGACAGACTTTAATAAACACTTCAGTCAAAGCCAATTCTTACCTTCCAAACAACTAAACTAGAGTAAGTTGAAAAAGGATTTGAGATATATCTGTAGATTTCTTGCCATAATGTAGCTCGATCCCACTATATACAGAACATCACGATATCGGAGTATATAAAATTTTGCAAGACTCACGCCTCTTGCATGACAAAGTATTATTTGGAAGAAAGTTATACCTTATTCAGCCAAACACTGAATTCCAGAAGAAACCAAATAAATGAAACTAGGGACAGGACAGATCATTAAGTTCTCAAACATAGTTAGCCAGAAAGGAATATCAGCAGAATTCCTTGGTCATCCAAAAGACTGCAGAACTCTGCTTTAGAAGAAGAAACATTGAAAGACACAGGAACCTACGAAAAGTACAAAGATGGCCCAAAGGAAGCTTTCTCTCTCGCGGTTTGGGCTAGAGCCCATTCTATTCCAGAACAAACTAGTTTTAGGTTATTTCCTGCCTCTTCCATTAGTCATTAAATTATTTTTTCCTAAATTACCTTAACCTTGTCCTCCTCCTTTTATAAAGGGAGCAGAAGCCAAATTATTTTCAGCTCCTTAGAATGGAGACTCTCCATAAAGAACATTATCTTTGGTGTCACTATCATAATTCTACAAATTCTTTTAGGAATATCTTGAATCTTTCACCTAATTATGGATCACAGAGAATAATGTGCCATGACTTGGATAGCTTCTTCCTGCCTAAGCCAATCTTTTCAATTTTCAAAATCAATGCAAGTCTTTCAGAAAGTCACATCTTTAAAACAGCCATGGTATCAGGGCTGGAAAATCGCAGCCTGATTTCTGAAGTTCACTTATACTTTACCCTTGAAGGTGTGACCCTGTAAATAATTCATCCTCTCTGGTTATAGCTTAATACAAAGATTTCTAACCCTACTCTATGTTTGGGAGCCATACTTTCTCAAGCAAGTATATATGTTTGTCTCCCCATTGTTGCTATAACCCCAAACTAAAAAGGCACAAACACACAAGAAAGACTCCAGATGACTACACATGTGCCAATCTGAACACTGAGACAGTCCAACCTTCCATTCATAGAGTCCCATTGCTCACTTCGCCAGTTGTTGGAGACAATATCCCACATATTAAAGAGCCGTCTCCCCACTTCCTTCACACACACCCAAACTAGTACAAACTTCACAGGGCAGTTCTTGAAAGACTCATTTCAATACTCATTTCACTCCATTATCTAAAATGTGTTCCATCCACCCACCCACCAGGACAACAATAATAACAAAAACCTTACAGTAAGAAGCAGGAAAAAGAATCAAACTGTATCTACACACTTCTACAATTTGCCCCTTACTCTTTCTGCTGTTAACAGGTTTTATTTCTTAAACAGGAATAGAAAACCATTACAACTAAAGGCAGAATTTTTAAAAGCTGGAAGCCCCATTCATAAAATTGTCATTGTCTCCTAGAAACAGCCACGGTAACTCCCAACAGGGACAGAGACAAATCTCATCTTTTGAGTGTGGTGGTTGTCTTTTTCTCACTTATTATCAATTGCTATTGCTGTTGTTATTGTCGATTTTAGGTGATGAGTCTGAATTATGCCTGTAGACAAAAATCCTGATTCTTTAGCCATTATATATACCTCAAACCCATAAAAAAAAAAGTGAAAACATTCTAAGCTAAAAAGACATTAAAGCCTCCTTTGTTTTGGAAAGAGTTTTTAATGAAGGTGAAAAATGGTTCTTATCTAGGTTAGGCCCAATCCATTAAGTATTCTAGAGTTATATCTGGTTGGGATTTGAGGATTGCAAGGAAAGCAGAAAAAGTGGGAAGAATAGACAGGTAGGTAAAGAAAAGGAGAAAAAGGATAAAATTCAGAATGGAAAGGAAGGCAGAAACGGGATATTTGGGAGTAAAATATTAAGAGACTTCACAAGAAAGTGGTAAAATAGTTTAGAAAAAAAGCCACTCTCTCTCATTCTCTTCTATATCGAGCATTGCATCTAGTTGAAAATTGCTAATTTTTATAATCAAACCATAGCAATTGTCTGAAATACAGTCTATTAGGTCATTGAATAAAGCATATGCAATTCGACTCTCAGAACAAAAGATGGATTCTGCCATTTAGACATGGTATATACTCTTTTATATATTCTTAAATCATTTTGTTTTAATAATCATTCTTATTGAACCATTAATGAACGATTATTTAACTGGCGAAAATATAATAAAGAAAACACTTATTTAAAGTGTGGATTTTATTGTCTTACTCTGCCTTTTGTGCTAACTGAAACTTGCTCTCGTTTATACAATAGAGCCTATTATACAAAAGTGAAATTATTTGTTTATATGACTGACTTCAACTAGATTTTGAGCTCTTAAAATTATAGATAACATATCCTAATAATCTGTACACCCTCTAAACCCAGGTTAGTGTTATTGAATAAATGAGCTCAAAAGATATTACGTGTATCTATGCAGAACTTTGAGTTCAGCATGACTTCATTGTGCCTAGTACAGATCTATAATCATGAGGAAATACACACTCATTAACACCAATTTGGGGAATATCTAATGCTATACATTTGCATGTCCATCATGTGTAAGAAATTCTGAACCTTACGTTTATTGTTTACTTTGAAATATACCAGTACATTTTTTTAAAAGTCAGGGATATAGTTTGTGTTTATACCAAAATAACACCTTACATATTTATGATGCTTCACAATTGTCAAAACACTTTCAGACACATTATCTACATTATGTTTTTCATACTTCACAATCTATGAGGAAACAAAGAAAGATGAGGAAATTGAGATTCAAAGGCCTTAGAGACTTGGGCAAGGTGGCATGTTCAATGTGTGGTAGAGTCAGGATGAGGTTTTCTGAATCTTGATCTACCATACTACCTACTATCCCACATCCCCTCTGAATTGGTAGCTGGAAAGATAAGTCATAGAATAGAAACTTTCTATCTTGAATAAAGGAATTCTATAGATTTCAATCCCAAACGCAATAATTACATTCAGTTTGATTAGTCCTCTAGCTTACAATATGATCCAGCAAATTCTCCTATCAAAAATGAAAGAAACCTTTTTATAAGATCACATCCAAGAGTGTCATACAGTATTATTTATTTTTTTAAAAAGGTCCTTCTATTATACACGATACGAAAGAGGAAAGAATGCAGTGTAATTGAAAGGCACTTGGCTTGTCCTTGCAGTCATAGTTAGGATTCTACAGCATCTTTCCTGTTCCACGCCAGTGGTACTCAGAGAACTTGTAACCCAAGGAAAGAGTCCCATCAGATCAAGAGATTTCTAGCTAAAATAACAAGCTACAGTTGACTCATCTAAAAAGATAAAGGTGGTGATCAATACTAGCCACTGCACCCTTCGTCACCCACTTCACCCAGTCAGTTTGGTATGTTACACATTTCAAGAAAGGAGATGAATAGAACTAATAGTCTGTAACAATTTCTTCCAGTTCCTTTAATCCATCACTCTAATTGGTTGCACGGCAATCAATATTTAGACTTTCTCAGTTATGCAAAAAATATTTATGTATCTTTGAGTTATTAAGAAGGAAAATGTGATGGTACTCTGGGTTTTTCCTTTCTATATTCAAATAATTCTTTTCTTAGTAAAATGGGAATCTTACCTCATAATGCTAAAGCTTAACAATGTCAAGGTTTATATCTGAGGGATATGCTGAAGATTATTCAATCAATGTTAAGTCTATATGAGTAAAAATGATTTCAGCTTTAATCTCCATTACGTCACTAGCATCCACCCAAATGCCTGGAATTGGTTAGCTGCTCAGTAAATATGGAAGGAAGAAAGAAACGAGGGAGGGAAGAGTGGGAGGAAAGGAGGGAGGGAGAGAATGAATAATTTGACCTAATGAAGAACACAGCAATTCATTTACTTCAAACTATTTGTAGTATGAAGCACACTATAAAAGTAATTAACAAAATAAAGTACTTTTTATTACATAGTAAAATATTCATAGTTACCCCCAAAATTTGTGCTCTACTTCCTTCTTTACATTGTGGTAATTAACCATTGAATGGAAATTTATTGTACCAAAAATTTAAAATCCGTATAACTACTTTAAATGTTGTCTGTGGCAGATCTTAGTGTGGTGATTCCGGTCTTTTTTCTTCCTAGCTAAACTTTTTACACTATTACTAAAAGTCAGAGAATGGTTTCTATTTGCTAAGATAATTTAAATTTGTATTCTGTGTTTATGACTTCCACAAGTGTCCAAACCAAGGAAGTGATGTGTGTGCAGCCACTGCGTCTAGAAATCACAAGCAAATAAAGGATTTGCATAGTAAGTTCACAATTTCCTGTGGTTCTGCTCTGCATTCGATTGCTGTGTGCTCTATTTAAAATAAATTCTAGTGTCTGAAATGCAAGTTGTTTCCTTTTCCACCAAATTTAAAGCTTGCTCACCTGAATAATGTGAGTAAGTATAAAAGAACACTTTACATGATAAAATACCAATCTTCTAACCATTAGGCTCCTTTGGAACCTCAAAGAGATAAATTCAAATTATATTTTCAGAAAAATCAACCCAATAAGTTTTAGATTTCCCTTCTGGTCATCCCTCTTACCACCACCATATCGAATTCTAACAGATTCTTTGATTTCTTATTCTCTACTTTTTCACAATGGACAATTCTCCTTTTGTGAGACCGACCAGCAATAGCGAATCGCCAAGTCACTTTCCCACAGTCACTTGGAGCTCCTTGCTTTTCACTGACAGACTAATTAACATGAGCCAGTATGTTACGTGCATCGTATTTAATGATGATACTTTGGCCTGTCCCATCTTCTTTCATGTTAACACTAAACACTATTCCATAATTCCAATTTGTCCTTTTAGAGTCAGCTTCATCTAAAGCAGATTGGGGCAAGAAGAAAGACTCACTCTCCTAATTCTAAAGGCACTAGTGAAGTGTGAAAATCAATATTTCTCCTCCTTCAATATGTATCAGTCAATGCAGAAGACCACAATGTATGTTATAAATATTTTTATTCAACTCTTAACAAATGATGCCCTCATCATCTAAATAACTAGAGCCATGAGTTTTCTGGGGATTTTGATGCTATCAACTGCTGAATTCATGCCAAATTTCTCTCTCTTTCATAACTACAGTATAGGCAAAGCAGCAACCACATTTGGTCAGCTGTATTGTAGACGGTAGTCCAACCAAAAATATAATTGGATATATCTGTTTCCTGTTTTACAAAG
The DNA here is from genome assembly GCA_963575035.1 of Avahi laniger. Taxonomy (NCBI): domain Eukaryota; kingdom Metazoa; phylum Chordata; class Mammalia; order Primates; family Indriidae; genus Avahi; species Avahi laniger. Next base: position 13,795 of record CAUYSK010106883.1, read on the forward strand.
CTGGCATTTTGCTTTAGGCATTCTTCACTGCATTAACACCTCTCTCAATTAGGCAGTGAGAGGAGAGGGAAAATATGCACAGACTGCTCTGGCATTTCAACAGCAGTGACTCCAGTCAATTTCAGCAAAGCTCCTTGCCTCCTGATGTAATCCTTCTTGTCAGTTGCTCATCATAAACTATATAAGTATGTTACATTTATTTTCCAATTCAATAATTCTGCAACAGGAAAGATATATCTACTAATACAAGAGCAAAGCTTGAATTACAAGAAAGAAATTTGCATGCCTTTAAAATTTTATTTGAGATAAAGTAATGTACATTCATCCTAATTGCCAAGGTATAATAATTGATGATAAATTTTATACCATATATAGAGAAGTAGAAGAAGAGAGGGAGAAAAAGAGAGAAGATCAGTCATGTCTAAGTTTACTTAATGATAACTAAGCTCATCAAATGAGAACTTGAGCAACAGACTTACAAACTCTGTGCTTGGTGTTCTCCATTGTATCTGAGAAAAATGAGTTTTGTCTTAGCACATACAGCCCAGCACAACAAAGCTGAGTATGAAAAAAATGGCATTCTTTCTGTATATGAAATCACTTCCCTATCAGGGTAGAAATAGGCTAAAAACGTGAGACAATTGTCCTTTAATATGATATCTATTTTGCATCTGCTACTTGTCTTCTTGTTACAAACAATTAGAAATGAACAGAAACCTAAGACTCCTTACACAAAGTCATGTTTGGGGCATACATGTCCTGCTATTTAATGTTCCATTCTCACTAACTTTATCTGTCTCCTCCATTCCACTTACATCTAACTTACATCATCTTCTTTCACTTCCCACTGAAACACTGGTCCTTCCCTTTCAACTAAATTTATTATTATAAATTACTTTGCTGTTGTTTTACTCAATGAAGAAAACAGAACATTAGTTCATGGCACTTCGCATTAGTAAACAAAGATTGAACCCTGGCTGTTGTCATTTTTCTTAATACATTTACTCAGGTGTTACATGAGAATTTATACCAGAGACTTATTTTTTTTTTACACTATAGTGTAAATCATTTGACAGAATAAATTCTTGATGAATAAACTAAACTTGAACTAAGTATGACCTCACATCTCTTAGCCATGAGAAGCCAGGCTTCAAAAGCAATCCTATATTTGTGAGGAAGAACATCCTTCTTAGCAAAACCCACCATTCAGCACATGAGGCAAGGCAAGTAAAGAAGCGTTTTGTGTACAGCAACTCTAGACATTTTCATGTGCCTTTTGCCAGCAACAGCAGCAAAGAGTATGTATTCATTAGAGGAAATGAAGTACTTTGGATATAGAAACCGAAGCTATGACATAGCCTCTATCATCCAGGAGCCAATAATTGAATGAGTAGATAAAATACACACAAAAAAAATCAATGTAAATAGAGAAAATAACTGTGCAAAGAGACTGAGAATGAGAAATTGCAAGGTGGAGATGGAAAGAATGTGAAGGTCGCACTGGGATTGTGCAGATAGGTGAATAAATAAGAAGAAAATATATCAAATCTCCCTTTTGTCTTCTACCAAGGAAATGTGTCAGGCAAGACTGGAGCCCCAGCAAACCCAGAAAACTGAAAGCTTCATAAGTGTTCTCTTTGATGACTGGTTAAGCACTGTAGTTGAGTATTGGCTTATTCATTAGATTCACAGGTATTTGTGCCTATCACTCACCAGGCACTTTCCTAGGAACAGGGAGCTTATGTATCACTTACCTTCAAGTTGCCTTTAATCTCCTAAGGAAGATGAACACCTAAAGAGACAATTACAACACAAATGCTCAGTTTGGTGGATGCAGAGACTACATCAGGGAATATAAGAAGAGCCCCTAAACCTATGTGGAGATTAGGGAAGGATTCTCTGAAGGAGAAGGAAATCTGAGAACTAGCATGGCTCAACCCATAGTCCTCCCAAAGGATCGGGGCATTAGAACATTTGTGAAACTGATGTCCTCAGTGTCATCCCTTTTGTCTTCTCTCTTCTCTCTCTCTCTCCCTCTGCCTATACTCCACCCCTTCTCTCTCTCAATCCACGTATCCTCTTTCTATTTATAAAATTCTACAGTGACAGGGCTCCCAGATTTAGCTTTAACTCTGTCATCTAGTGGGATACAAGGGTGTCTTGGCAGGCATGATGGATTAGTGGGGGCACTTATCAGGAGATAGTTTACATGAAAGCTTTGAAATAAGTAAAGGTAACCTTGGGAAAAAACAGAATTCTGTGTGTCATGGTTATTGGTTACTTCACAAAGACTCATGGACTCCTACCAGAGCTCAAAGAAGGAAAAGGCAGTGAATCAAAACTCAGCCATAAAGAAAGGATGAATTAATGCTTTTGCAGCAATTTGGAAGGAACTGGAGACCATTATCCTACGCAAAGTATTTCAAGAATAGAAAAACAAATACAACATGTACTCTCTAATAAATTGGAACTAACCAAGGGGCACACAAGTGCACAGAGGGAAGTAAAGGTCATTGTACCATTGGGTACAATAAACACTATTCAGGTGATGGGCACATCTATAGCCCTGACTCAAGCCACATATTAAAAACATCTGTACCCCCTTAGTATTTTATAAAAACAAAAACCAAAAAACTCAAGGAGCTTTTTCTTAAAAACCTCTGATGCTCAAAAGAAGTACGATACTGGTACCTAGCTCACACGAAAACATACTGCAAGTCCTTGAGAGCAAGGATATCACTGATAAAGAGATATCTTCCAACCTTTTCAAAGAAAAGAGAGAACATTTTTGACAGCAGTTATGTATATTATCATATTCTAACAGGATCTTGCAAAACAAAGGCCTTTTCTACCTGAAGGACTCTCTCTCTTTCCTGATATTTCTGTATCAACGTTTCTCAACCTCAGCAATTATTTTTACTCAGCATTATTGGACCAGATAACCCATCATTGTGAGCACTGTGCTGTACATTACAGAATGCTACTAAATATTTTACAATGGCTGCCCCCAATCAATGCCAGCAGAACATCTCTGCTAATCGTGACAATAAAAATGTCTCTAGACATTGCCAAATGCCACTGGGAGGCAAAATCACCCCTGTTGAGAACCACTGTTCTACAGTAATATGTGGTCATTTGGTACTTTCATATCTGCTGTCCTTGTCTAGTTTTTCCATGTGCCTATCTCCCTAATAAGCTCCCACCCAGTGATGATCACATAGTAAGAACTCATTGATTGAAATGAATAAACCTTCACAGCAATGCATATTTTTACTGTTTCTAAATTCTTTCAAGTTGAGGCAACTGCACGCTTTCCCATGTGGACCTCCCTCTGTGAGCAAACAGAACAGGCCAACAACCAAAGGCAGAATTTGGCTCAAAGAAAGAAAATGTGTAGAACAGAGTTATTTATTAAGAACAATCCAATCTGAGAAACATCCTTAAAGATAATTTATCTTCCCTTCAGTTGCATTCATTTTCCTCCAGGGAAGCTTTATAACTGTGTATAAATGTTTGTAAACTCTTGCTTTCTCCATGGTTACAAACTATGCGATCCTATTTATTTATATTAAAAGGTCAAGACTGAGGCTATTACCAACCAGAGACATAGTAAGATAATGATACTCCACTGATATTATTTGGGGCAAATATTTGTCAAAAATATAAATTGAAGCCTTCCTAAATGAGTCGGACTTTGTATGTCCTTCCATAACTCTAAATTCTGGAAAAAAAAAAAGTCTTAAAGCAGAAGTGAAACCACAGGCAAAATAACTATGATGATACAAAGCTGGGCAGCACAGGAAGTGAACCATGGGTAAAAAGAACACAAACATTAGGGAATGAGATACTCTTAACGGCATGTAGCATCTGAGAAGAAAAGTCAAGCTTTGAAACTTTGTACTCTACAAATCAGGGCCTGACAAATGGCACAACAAAGGGGGCTGGCATCCTGTCCCCAGACTGAGTCTATTGCTCAAATGTTTTGCATTTGAAGGTTCTGAGGCATTTATGAGAAGTTGAATGAATGTTCGTGGTCGGCTCAGAAATGTCGGTGTCTTGAGGCCAGAATGCTTTCAATCTCATCATTTTCTAACTTGAAGACAGGAAACTGGAAAAGCCTCATGAAGTATAGGGAAGACAGATTTCATGTTTAAATGTAACAGTATGTTTCTTAAAATATTTAAACGAGCTAGGGAATAAATCTTTTAACTAGAAGTTAATAAACCAAATGTGTGTTTTATCCTTTTGGAATATCTAGTGTAGTATTTTCCTTAAATACTTTATGTCTTTAAAAGGCAAAGAAAATAATAAAAAAATAAATATAAAGAAAGAAATTATTTTTTTCTTTCACTCACATTTCAGAGGAAAAGAGGGAAAGAAAGTGGACCTCACATTTGCTGAGCATTTAGTACATGGCACCTCTGGGGTCCTTTAAACATAGTGTTTTATTTAATCAGAATAATCCTGTGAGATAAGTTGTGAAACCTCATTATACAGATTTTAAAAAAAACTGATACCCAGCCTACAGTGAGCAAGTACAGAATTTGAACCCAGAAAGTCTATGCTTATGTCCCTATAACATGCTACCTCTTAGTCACTGAAAAGAATCAAAAAGTGTTTTCCTGATTTTTTTTCCTTTTCAGTGTTTTTTTCTCATAGAAGTTCAAAGTAAAAATCAACATTGTGTTAGAACTCTTCAATGCCAGCACTTTTTTTTTTCAAACGTAGCCTAACAGAAACAAATCTCCTTCAGTATATTTGCAGTCTTTCTCATATTCTACTCAATTAAATTCAGGTTAAAGTAACAAAATATATGATTTTATATTAAAATTATTTAACAGTTAAATAAAAAATTAAACTAATCTCACATGTAACTAAATATAATAACTTCTGGCAGAAGTATGCACAATATTTACTACAGTTTCAGAGGCTTTATATTTATAGTTTAATAAGCATAGTTTGGGGAATGTTTCTGAAGTATAAATCAAGATATATTCTTTTCCTTTTGGGTCTGATTATTTTTGACTTTGAGGCTATCATGATGATACTAGGAAAGAAGATTTTATAAACTCTTCTGTGCTGAAATTTAAAGTGGTTGTACACAATTTTCATATTAGATATCCCATGACTATTCATATTGATGGGTTGATAGGTATACAGAGCTGATGTAAAGCATACCTGACATACGGAGAGGAAAAAAAGAGGCAAGCAGTCCTATTCCAGTAGGAATAGGAGTCAGCCAATATTATTACTCCAAAAACATTGGCCCAAAATATCCATTCAGATTTCAAGGTTTTCTTAAAAAAAAAATCTCAACTTTTTCATTGAGTGCCTCTGGGGGAGGCTCCATGCCTTAGTGCTCTGCAGTGCTGAAAGTCTCCTTTGCTCTGGAATAAAAGGGAAGAGGTACAACATTTGCTACTAAAAGATTTTTCTTAAAGTAAAATCATATGTTTCGCCCCATTGCTCATATTAATGTATGGTGCATTAAAATTTAGTCTCGTAAGTCTTCATTATTCAGTCGATTAATCATACAGAAAATGTGGTAATTTAATTAAAATAAGTAACATAGGTTAGATATCCCTTGGGATGCAAACCTAGGAAAATGATCTAATCCATTGGGTTTCCATTGTGAAAATGTATTAATACTAGACCACAAGATCACAGCAGAAAAAAAATGCTGCTCATTTGCAAAGCAGTAATCTGGTGCAGATGCAACTTGAGTTTAGGAAGCCAAAGCGTACACTATTCTTTCTGTAATGAGTAGAGAGTTCTAAGAGACTCTGCTATCTCTGCTCTTGGCTAGGAGAATGCTGCAGGAGATGCATTTTCAGAAATAAAAATTCCACTATGCTTAGACTATAATCACTGATAGTTGACATTATGATACAGAATCTGCTGAATGAACTATCAAGACCTACAACCATCTCTTCAGAGCATGATAGTTCATCTTTTAAAATGTTATATTATCTTCCTTTATAAGAAACAATATTTACTATTAATATATTAAAACAAAATTAATCTCATTTATACCCGAATATCTGATTGCCAAGACTGTTGCTACAAACACAGAAGTTGCCCTTTTTAAATTCTAAAGTCAACTTTATTTTCATAGATTAGCCAATTGCCATAATCCCTTTGGTTCTGGAAACCTGAAAAAAAATGTAAAAGGATTAACCTTAGACTCACAAAGACCAATTAAAAAAAAAAGTTTAAAAATACCTCTTCCACCAGCCTTGCCACAGTGAATGAAATCCTGACATTATTCACTCCTTGCTGCTAAGACTGAAAATCATATGAAAAATTTCAAGATTATTACCTGGTTGATTGGGTTAATGTTAATATACTTAACCACAATTGAGCCCACGATATATTAAACTATTTTACCCAATTTTATAGCCCTTGAAAGCTTGCAATAATGATGACACCTTTAATTAGGCAAGAAGGATAAAAGAATTTGCCTGACACATGGGGCACTAACTTGAAAGAATAGGAATATCACAAAAGCCCAGGTAGATTTCCTGGACTGTATTCTGTTGACCACAGACAGTTCTAGAATAGGAAATTAGTAGATTACTCAAGATTTCTAGTGATTTCTTAAGTTCAGCAGATATTGTACTATTTTTACCCTAACTAATCCAAACCAAAACAATATAGATGGGAGAGAACATTCACAATATCAAAAGAGCTCAAGACCTCATTTACTTTTATGCCTTTCCTTACACAATCCAAACTTACCCTGTCAAAGCAATGTCTCCAGTACTAAGAAAGGGTTTACTTTGATGGTCCCAATTTCAGCTTCTTCTGCACTTAGCCCAATAGAAGAAAACCCAAGGTAACAGGAAAATAAATCTTAGAAGGGTGGCCAAAAAGAAGGTGGAAACTAGAAGAAACGACATCCCAGAATCCAAAGAAATGAAGAATTTCAAGAAAAATGGACTGGGCAAGAGTATCAAACTTCAAGACAAAACATAATCATGATCCTGATGTGTTTGAGGATTAAGAAATAGTTTGGGGCTGGGCTTGGTGGCTCACGCCTGTAATCCTAGCACTCTGGGAGGCTGAGGCGGGTGGATCACTCAAGGTCAGGAGTTCGAGACCAGCCTGAGCAAGAGCGAGACCCTGTCTCTACTAAAAAATAGAAAGAAATGATCTGGACAACTAAAAAAAAAAATATATATATATATATATATATATAGAAAAAAGTAGCCCAGCATGGTGGCGCATGCCTGTAGTCCCAGCTACTCAGGAGGCTGAGGCGGAAGGATTGCTTGAGCCCAGGAGTTTGAGGTTGCTGTGAGCTAGGTTGACGCCACGGCACTCTAGCCCAGGCAACAGAGTGAAACTCTGTCTCAAAAAAAAAAAAAGAAATAGTTTGGGATGGTAGGAGTTAAGAGTGCAAATCAGACAATAATAGTAGCATCATCTCTAAGTGGTAGGGAAAGTGCAGGTTATGTAAGATTATGTGCTCATACAAGCCAGAATAAGAAATATG
>CAUYSK010106884.1:0-29654 GCA_963575035.1 Avahi laniger
CACTGCTGGTGGGACTGCAAATTAGTGCAACCTCTGTGGAAAAGAATTTGGAGATACCTCAGAGAGCTAAAAATAGAAATACCATTCGATCCAGCAATAGCACTATTAGGCATCTACCCAAAAGAGCACAAAACATTCTGCTATAAAGACACTCATGTAACTTTTTTATCTCTTGCACTTTGCAAGATTCTTAAGCCCCGTAAAGGCTTTACCCTCAGAGAATAATTTGTGTCCCCAAATCTGGTGTGTTCTTGTTCCAAAGGGCATCCTCTCGGCTATGTTCTTCCAGAGTGTGGCCTGCCGTGGTCCGCTTCAGTGGGTGCGGCGGCATTCCCAGGGCCTCGACAGCTTGTGATCTAACGGAAATTACTTCATTGTATTACATGGTGGGAGTTGTGTCTGGGTAAATTTGGGATGATAACTTATTTTCCTTTGCTTTCAAACATAGCCATCAATGTCTGATTGTTCTTGCTGTTGCTGAACCCTGAAACCATGTGATCAAACGATGGTTGTGTGGTCCACAGACACCAGGATGCTTTGAAGGTGGTAGCTGAGCTCAGAACCCCAAACCAAGTGGTTGTCCTGTTCTAAATCTTCTCTGTGGTCGTGATTCAACAAAAGATTATTCTCATATCTTCTTCAACACAGCAAGATCTCTCCTCTTGCCTCTAACATGACTGTCGGCTGTGTGTGTGACATGTGGGACGTCCCCAGTGAAGGCCGGGATCCGCTGTGTGGGCAGCCGGCCTGGCAGCTCCCGCGGCACAGGGCAGGGAGGATGGTGCGTGAGTGACGTTGCTTTGAAGAACTGGACCCAAGCCAGGTGTTACTAACGTGAGACGTCAGCGCCATCAGCCCGTGTGGCCATGGGACGTGCGACACAAATTGCGCTTCACTTCAGTGTCCTGTGGGCCCTGGAGGGTGGTCACGGGGACCCTGCAGCAAACGAAGCCACGTCAGAGTCTAGACATCAAGAAGGAACCGCACCTCCGTTCAACAGAGATGAATTTCTTACTTTCAAACCAGACGTTGGAAAACTAAAAAAGCAAAAAGGAAACCCTGGGCTGTTACAGAGGTGCAGCCAGAGCTGGGGGAGCAAAGGGGAGATGTTGGGATTCTTCACACTCAGACACGTGGAGGAAGCACCGCGGATCTGGTCCTCGAGCAGGGGATGCCGCATGCTATGCACATGTCCCAGAGTTCGGGAGCCCACGTTCCTGAGACTCAGACATCTAAGGAGGAGGTGCTGGTCACCAGGGCCTGGTGTCTCTGAGGACGCACACTGAGGATGGTTCCGGAAGTCAGGGGAAAAAACGAAAGCAAAAGAGAGGTGAGTGTGGCTGTGGAAAGTCATGATCCCCCCCGGGACTGGCTGGAATCCGAGAGTAGGAGAATCCCACCGGCCTTGCCCAATCCACACGTCACCAGAACCGTCCCACGGCGCCCGCGCCTTCTCCAGGTGAAGGTCTCTCCTCAGAGCCTCCTGGTCATTTTGATCTGCGGATTCCAAGCAATTATGTCGACTGAATTTTACGTTTTAGGAAACACAAAAACCAGGACTGAGATTGAGGGTGGCATCTGAATAGAACCAGACGCCAAACAGACCATTCTTGACTAGACATTGCAGTACCCAAATATGGGGGAATTTATGTTCCTTGCACTAAAAATCCGTTATAGATTCACTGCAATCTCCTTAAAAATGAGATGTTTGTTTTCCATTTTGCCTTTGTCCTCCCACCAGCGCCAAGGGCCACACTGCAGACACTGCGCGCGGCATAGACGCGGCCGTCAGCTGAACGGTGGGCGCATAAATGAGATGGAAAACCATGGACCATCCGTGCTCCCTCCGCACAGCCGGCCCTTCGGGAGAGACGCCGTTCTCAGGAGTGTCACCACGGTGTCGAGCGGATGACTGCAGCGCACACTGTCCTGTCATCTGTGAGTATGAACTAAAACTCCCCTAATTAGCATCACGTCGGCGCAGCCTGTGCCTGCCACAACTCTTAAGTGATAACAGTGTTTTATTCTAAGAAATATAAATAAATTTTTATCCGTATCGTGATGATTTACATTCTTGGGCAAAGACTAAGTCTCGAGTGGAATAATTATTCAAATCTAATTTTATTTTAGTTTAAACATGTAAGTCAAGTCTGCTCAATGAGAACTGTTTGAACAACTGCTTTTTTGACATCAATTTCCCAACTTATTTCTAGATGTGTGAGGAAGAAACATAGTAAGTTGAAAAACAGATATTTCTGGTATTGAATCTCGTTTTCACTAATCCGTCCACTAATGTGTTTGTCCATAGTTTGTGCAGGAAACATCACGGAAGGGCTGCTGGGTGCCGAGCTCAGCCACGGATGCCGTGAAGGAGAGGGGAATGAGGCCGGGCCCAGCCTGAGGGAGCCCGGAGCTCGCTGGGAAGAGGAGAGCACGGCGGGACACCGACGCCTCCCGGCATAAGTGCTGGTCCAGGTGAGTGTCGAGGGATGAATCTGTGCTTTCAGCCTCGAGCAGGAGCACAGGAGTCGAGGCAGAAGGAACTGGGTGTGGACAATCACCATCGACACGTGTGTGCATATGTGGGGGGGTGTGTGCAAAGGAACAGGGACATGCCCCTCAGACAAGCAGGGTCTGGTGCGACCAGGGAATGGGGCTCTCGGGTGTGTTCTGGCAGCAAGAGACACAGCCAGAGGCGCGACTGGAGTCAGGAGCACAGGGGCCCTGCGTGTCCTCTGGACGAGGTCTCCACCCTGGGGCGGAGGAGGACCTCCAGCTTGCACGCGGGTGAGCGAACGGCCACTGCCCCTGGGACGGCACAGAGACTGGGCTGGAGCTGGGAGGGCTGGAGCAGGGAGACCTCAGAGGCCACCGCAGAGAATGACTGAGGTGGCGTGGGGTGACGCAGCAGGGCAGGCAGAGGGGATGAGGGTGGTGGCTCAGGCCGACCTGGGAGGTAGAATTAGCCAGAGAGGTTGTCGATTGGATACGGAAGCTAAGACGCTGCAGGACGGTGTGCCACGAATTCAGAAAGTAGTTGAAAAGGAGCCAGCAAGTGGGGACACGGAGGGTGGCCGACAGCCCCGCCCTGCCCGACCACATCCAGGGTGCCCGTCACAGGGGGCCTTAGCACAGCAAGTGACGAGAGAGAAAACTTTGAGCTTTTTTCCTTGGGTGGCTGATTATTTACTAAAATAAAACACAGACAAGAGCTTAACAAAATAAAACAAAAACACTTTGGACTCAAAGAAAAAGACCCAGAACATGTGCAAGTGTGAGACCTCAGCTCAGGGACATCAGAGAGGGGCTCGTGACAGGGCAGCTCCAGGTGACAGGACGTCGGGGTGGATCTTCTTAAACATCCTGACCGTATTCACAGACGGTTCTAAGTGTGTTTATTAGGTGCATGAATTAAGCCTTGTGCTGAGCTGTTTTGCCAAACAGTTCTATAGTTAAAAATAAAAGGATAATTAAAAGGAACATTGGTTGTAATTTTTCATTTATTAGCAGGAATTTGTCCTGCTATAATCGGTACCCTGTTTTTAATGTTGCACTTTTATATCACCAAATAGCAAATGGAGCAGTCATCTTTTCGAATCAATAATTTGTTATTTTAAAAACATCTAACCCTACCATAAAAGGTAGAGAACAATCTACCCCCCGTTTCATCAAAACAAGCAAAATGGTTAATCGCCCGACACAAAGCTCTTCTTCACTACATGAGAGCTACCATGAGCTGTGTTTTATCACGCGTCACTGTTCATCCAACATAGATTTGCTGTCGTGTAACCGCAGCGGGCATCGGCTCTCACGACTACACTGTCCACTCAGGGCCACATCAGGAGAACGTCGGTCCCCACGAGCCCTGTCTCATTTGGCGTGTCCCGCCTCGTCCTGCGGCCAGACCAGGATGTCCTCCGTCACTGCCTGCTGGGTGATCCTGTCGCTTCTGATTTTCGCGATCACAACTAAAGCCCAATTCTTTACTTGCATGAAGATAACACTCCGCGGGCTGGACCCTGACCCGGTCACCGTTCTTTCGATGTCTCCACGATGAGACCAGCGCAGGGAGCCCTGGTGCAGTGGGATCACTGAGTGTTGTCACCAGCAGGCTAAGCCTCCGGGGACCCCAAGACCAGTGGAGACCTAAAGGCGCTGGTTCCGTCACAGAGGTTGTGGGGGACAGAGGGGCTGCCGGCAGGGATGCGGCTGCCATCGTGTGCAGACCCACTTCCCCAGGCTGCGAGACAGACCACGGGCTTCACCTGTGACACCCCCCCTCCCCCGTGAGTCCAAGGTTCCTGCCTCCTGGATTCACGTTCCTGACAAGCAGCGTCACGCTGTGCCCGCGTTGTGTCAGTGCTGACGTTTGAGCACACAGCAGAGCAGAAAGGTCCTCGGCTGGCTAATTTTAAAGTAGCATTTTGATCACTCATCTGCCCGGAGCGTCCATCCCACGGGGCCGGGGGAATTGACACGTACTTATTACTGTGTTTGGGCTCCCGCAACCGAGCTGTGTAATTTGCAGGGCTGTCGTGGGCAGCTCTGGGGAGGCCATCAGTCAGCGGCGTCGTCACTGAGGGGGTCCCCGCCCTGCGCTGGCGGCCGGACAGTCGGCAACTCACTGATGCTCTGGAAACGTTGGTGCGTCTTCCTGTGGGGGGCTCAGGGAGACGATAGTGACAGTAATAATTCATCGGAGACTTGCTGTGCGTCGGATTTTAGCGTGAATTATTCAATCTAGCGTCTCGCAACTCCAGCAGGTAAGCGCTCTCCCAATCCACAGTGTCGGCCCGGGAGAAGACAGAGGGTGGGAGGTGTATGTTACAGCTGCCTCGGCCGCACTCCCGGGAGGAAAAGAAATGGGGCTCGAACCTTATCTGTTCCAAGGGCTGCATAACAGGGGCCCCTGCTTCTTTCTCGACTGTCTCTATCATCCCTTTTTAAATTAAAATGACAAAAAATTGGGGCAGCTCATCACATAAAGTTTTTTACTTCATGTTGTAATAGAAAGAAAGTAGAGGAAACCGCACTGCCCTGAGGGCCACGCGCACACCCTGCGCCAAAAATAACAGCAAACGTCTCCAGGAAGCAGGAAGTGTACAGAGGGACAAAAGGAAGGCGCTGGAGACATTAGCGACGTAATCGATGAAGCATTCGGGACGGAGGACACACCTACTTCCTTGCCAGGCATGGACACTCACAAGAATTGACAATTTATTAGGTCCCATGGAAAATATCGATATGTTCTGTAAAGAGGCAATTGCAAACCACCCTCTCAGATCACAGCACGGTAAATCCAGACTCTAATGACTGTAACAAAAAACATGCAAAGAAATCATTCAGCCTGGAAATTAAAATAAAAAAAAAAAAACCTTTTGTTAAAAAAACTCATATAAAAGAGCAAATGCAAATTGAAATTATAGAATTTCTTAAAAAATTGATAATACTTATGAAATTCATTGAAAGCAATGATCAAAGGAAAATGGGTAGCTTTAAATGCCTATGTAGAAAAAAATAAATGAAAAATCTAGGAAAAGAACAAAAAGTAAACTAAAATAAAGCACGATGAAGCAAACAATAAAAATTAAAATTAATATAGTAGAGAAAAATAACAGATCTAATTAATAATCGAAATTTTTTTTCAAAAACAATGAAAATAGACAAGCAACTAGCTAACTTGATTTTAGTACATGAGGGGAAAGTACTAATATAAAAAGAGAGAAAGGAAGGAAGGAGAGAAGGGAGGGAGGGAGGGTAACAGCCAACTTCCTCCAAAAAAGTAAAAATTAAGAACAATTATAGGATATTATTTATGGAAATGTATGCAAATTAAGTTAAAAGTTAGATAAAATAAATCTTTCTTTCTTTCTTATTTATTTTTATTTCAAAATGTTACAGGGGTACAAATGTTTTGGTGAGTTGTCTCAATGTTGCTATGTTTGAGTCAGGGTTATAAGCGTGCCCGTCACTCACATAGTGATCACTGTACCCGTGGGTAGGTTTCCGCCCCCCCTCCCACTCGGAGGTCACATGCACCCGCGCTCAGGAGAACCTGGCGCGTCCCCACGTCGATGGCTTGGGCCACCCTCTCGAGGTCCCTTCCTGAACTCGTTTCTGTAAAAAGACTGGCATTTTGGTTTGAGAAGCGAACAATGGAGTGTTGATTTGCAACAAAGAACCTAATAATTTTCTTGTAGGAGGCAAGACATGGCCATGAGAAGGCAGCATGTGATTTACTGTGGAAGTTAACGCAACATATAAAATTAGCATGGACATTAACGCAACCTGTAAAAGGGATTTTTAGGTGTCACCACAGGGCTACTGGGGGAGTCAGTCCCGAATCTCGGGATGGGGTGGGGAGGGGACACAAGGAGGAAATGACTGCCAGGGACCATCTCCAGGACACTCCAGTCCCCACCCACCACCTCTGGGGCAATGGCGAGGGCTAAGGGAGGGAGGCGTGGGGGCGCCCAGCGCTCACTCCTGCAGGGCAGGAGGCCTCCAGCATGCTGTTACCTGCAGAGGCAGCCGGGCTGGCGGCTCGAGGGGTCCGTGTCGAGCAGGCCCGTGTCTTCTGGTCCCGAGGCCCTGCTCTCGGTGGGCGGGGCAAGGGCAGCAGTGCGGAGGTGTGAGCCGGCCCTCCGCTTGCGCCCTCTCTCCAGGGTCCCCTTCCTGGGCCTGCTGGGCCTTGTTCCCAGGATGCTGCAGGAGGACGCAGGGCAGGGAAGGAAGGTGGGGCCTCTGCTCAGACACCCACCCAGGTGCAGGGTCCCTCCCAGCTCCAGTTAAGACGGAAGTCAGCTTGGAACCCAGTCTGGGCCTGACTCTCTCTCTGCTGTAGCGTTTCTACGAATCCTCTTCAGAGCCAACTCAGCAGGGACCTGTGCACGACGCACGGCTCACTGGTGGGCGGCTCGGTGGGTCATATTTCATTTGCAAGGACAGCAGAGAAACATTATCAAGTCCTGAGCTACAAACCTCATTAGAGAATAAACAGATTCATTAAAGACAGGACACAGGAACCAGACATTTGTTCAGCTACAGAGAAGTTCCCAACAATGTGACCGAAGGATTCTCTGCAATGCCCTGGAGACACGAGGCGGACAAAGGCCAGCGCTGCCGGGAGGAGCCCGGGGTCTGTCGGGAGAATCCTGCGGGCTGGCCGCGGGTGATGTCTTTTCTGTTAAACTGGGACATCTTCACTGCCGGGAACTCCCCAGCATTCCAGGTACCTGCAGCACAGGCATTTGCTGTTTCGGGGGAAGACTTCCACCGTCAGTAACAAGATAGTCACGGCTCAGAGCTGAGTTTGAGAAGAGCGTTTCCTATTTGGTCTGCTGATATTGTGTTGAGGATTTTTGCGTCTGTGTTCATCAGGGATACTGGCTTGTAATTTTTTTTTATTAGTGTCCTTGTCTAGCTTTGGTGTCAGGGTAACGCTGGCCTCATAGAATGGGCCTGGAAGCCGTCTCTCCTCTTCAATTTCTGGGTGAGTTTGAGAAAGGCTGGCATGGACGCCTCTTTAAATGTTTGGTAGAATCCCGGCTTTTCTTTGTTGGGAGGTTTGGATCCCTGATTCCATCTTCGTGCTCTTTGGTCTGTTCCCGTTTCCTGTTTCCTCGTGGTTCAGTCTCGGTGGGTTGTGCGTTTCTACCAGGTACCTGGTCTGCGGTACGTGTCGCTCACGCCGTCTCTCACCGTCCTTCTCAGTTCTGCGGCATCAGCTGCAACGTCTCCTTGCAATTCTGATTGCGTTTACTTGGTTCTTTTTTTCTTAGGAAGTCTGGTTAAAAGTTGGTCAATTTTGTTTACTTTTTCAAAGAACCAACTCTGAGTTTCGTTGATCTTTTCTCTCACCTTCCTATTATTTCCTTCCTTCTGCTAACTTTGGGCTTAATCTGATCCTCTTCCAGTTCCTTGAGGTGTAATATCAGGGTGCTTATTTGAGATGTTTTTTCTGTGTTGATGTAGGCGTTTACTGTTATAAACGTCCCTCTCAGGACTGCTTCTGCTGCCTCTGTAAGTTTTGGTGTCTTCTGCTTCCATTTCTCTTTGTCTCAAGGTATTTTCTGATTTCCCCTTTGATTTCTTTGACACATTGCTTGTCCAGGAGCAAAAGAAAAAACACTTTTGATTTTCAAAAATTAAACTTCATCGAGCGAGAGAAAGAAAAGTTTTCTAGGAGGTCCTGGGGCTTAGTTCCCCCGCACTGGGATGGTCTGATGTGTAAGGAATCGGCACGGAAACGAGTTTTCACCCGGAAGCACAGAGTGGGAAGAGCAAGGATGCAAGGACGTGTCCCGGCACATGGGAAGGACACGTGTCCCGGCTCCGAGGCGGAGGAGGGTGGGGTGGGGGCAGAACAGGCCTCTGCCGGCCCATCCCCTGGTCTTTGAGACCCGTGAATGTCACCTCAAACGGGAACAGCACTTTGCCGATGATTAAGATTAAGAGTCCTGAGATGGGAGATGGTCCCGGTGGCCCAGATGGGCCCCAAGGACTCACTGAGGTTTGTACAAACCAAGAACCTTTGTCAGTTCAGTGAACTGGACCAACGGCTGCAGGAGAAGGTGCCCAACATCACTAGTTTGAAGATGGACGAAGGGGCCTTGGGCCAAGGAATACAGGCAGCCTCTGGAAGCTTCTAGAAGCTCGAGAAGCTGGAAAACAGGGAAATGAATTCTTGGCCAGAGCCTCCAGGAAATATTCAGCCCTGATGGCACCTTGACCTGAGCTCAGTGAGACCCACGGCAGGCACCTGCTGTCCAGAACAGCGCGTCTGTGTTGTCTTGAGCCACTAGTTTGTGCAGATCTGTCACACGGCCAGGGAAGACAGAGTTTAGCGTGGAGGATGCTTCTCTCCCTCCCGCCCTCACCCTGGAGTCAAACAGCCCGGGCTGGGACGGTGGACGAAGGTGCGTTGGATAGAAACGCCCAGCGTGTTGGACAGGCACGAATCTGCTCCCCGTGCGTCTGTGCCCCCAGCGGAATCCACGACCTGTTCCGGACCAGGCGGAGAGCCAGGTCTCACACTTGAGTCAGATGAGCCAAGGCCTGATCACCAAGAAGAAGACGTTGCCACCCGCCTAGGAGCTGTCCCAGGCCCGCACTCTCGTCCCATCCGCAGCACGCTCCCCTTCTGGTCCTACCAGTAGCCCTGCGGTGCTCCTTCAGGGACACTCTGTTGAGGAAGGAAGAGCCAGGCGGGAGCACCAGGGACTCCAAGCGGGGCAGACCTCACCCCAGCCCCTCCAGAGCAGACGGGAAGGAAGTGAGACATGGGCACTGCAGGCTTTTGGGAGAGACGTGCAAAGGCCCTGGGGTAGGAGTATTCTTGGAATGTTCCAGCAATAGTGAGGATGTTTTGTACACAGCTGTAACTCTAGAGCCTTGAGCGGTGCCTGACATGTCCTCGGTGATAATAAACACTTGCAGAACAAACAAATGAAGCTTGGGCACTTAGTAAACATCTGTTGAATGAGATGAATGAACATTGCTTTCTAGAATCTGGAATTAGCAAAGGAATGGCCAGTCCTTGCCCGTGAGTCCTCGGAGCCTTGAGGCAGCAGCAACACAGATGTGGTGACTCTCAGGTACGTCAAGAAAGCAAACCCCAGGGGCAGCCTAAATTTCCCAAAGCACACGGCAATCACTGCGAATATGTGAAGATAAAATCTTATTAGTCTCTCTGCCGAGGGATCCAAAAACGGACTGTGCTCCCTGCAGACACAGGAGCGTCCAGCCCGGCCCAGCCCCCGGCGGGGAAGCAAAGGGCCAGCGTCCCCTGCGCAGCCGTCACTGCCCTGCGGCGAGATCGAGTGTCCTCGCGCCTATTTGGAAATACACCGCTCAGGAAAGTAGTCTCAGCAGTGTTCTCAGATGTCAGCGTCTAATTTACTGGAGCCCTTATTCTCAAATAACAAAAACAGCTCTGTGCCATTTAGTGCCGGGCTGGACGCGGACGCGAAGCTTCGCATTCCCGCCTGGGTGCTCTGCCGGTGGGGCCGCCGCTTGTGCTCATTAACTGATTTCACCATCAAAGGTTATTTTCAAGTGTATAACTGGAGTTTTTCTCGAGTAATTCCTTCTCCAACCTCCCGCACGGATAGGCTTAAAAATACCTTTTAAAGAAAAATGAACATAACGAAGAGTGGCAAACCGATTTGCACAGGTCACCGGTGAACACGGAAAAGATGGAAAGTGAGATGGAAGTAGAAAGTGCGTATCATCTTGTCATCTCCGGGCTGAGGGTCAAATCTCGCTGGGAGTCCTCCCCGCCTGGCAGAGCTCACGGTACCGCTGGCTGTCGGTGCCCCCGGCGCAGACTGAGAACAACTCGCACCAGAGAACCGTCCTCTCCACGGTCGGTGCCTCGGGGGCCCACTCGGTTCGGTTGCGCCGTGATCCTGCAACAGCCGCTCAGAGGCCAGGAGGAGGCTGTCAGGCGGCAGCTGCTGCCTGAAACCGCTAGGTTAGCGTGTCCTGGGCTGCGGTCACACACGACCACACGCTGGGTGATTGAAATGACAGAGAGGTGTTTCCTCTTCGCTCTGGAGGCCAGAAGTCGGTCCGAGATGCTGGCGGAGGTCCTGCAGGCTGGGGGAGGCCCCTGCTCGCCGCTGCCAGCGTCCGGAGCAGCTGTTCTCCCCGGGCAGCTGAGACCCTGTGCAGGACCTCACGCGGGCGCCCTCAGGCCGAACAGCCGTCGAGGCAGAGGGGACAGCAGCGTGGAGGCCAGGAGGAGGGACTGGCCGGTGTGGAGTCAGGAGTCCGACCACGAGCACCCTGTGGGCCAGCACGGCCCTGGGGACGAGTCTCGTCCGAGAGGGAGGTGCCACACATGTGCTCTGAGGGGGCTGGGGGTGCTGTGCTCAGCATCCCCGTGGGGGAGGGGGCTCCCTGTGGGTGCACCTGCGCCCCCAGTCACAGCAGGCAGGCCACGAGCTGCCCCTCTCTTCCTCCCTTCAGTATCCTTGGGACAGTGGAGGTCACCATTCGCCAAACACACCTTTCTATTACTTTTAAGGAAAAGGTGGGCATACGGAGGGTTTCGAAGGCAAACTTGGCATGTGACTCCCTCTCTGCCCCGCTAGGCGTGGCTGGATTTGCTTCCCAGTGTCCCGAGGACAGGGCCCCTGGGCCTTCTCTGCCCGTCCGGTGCCCCGTCCTCAGGAACGGCCCCAGAGCTGTCCCCGGCGAAGTCTGCTCAGGGGCTGCAAGCTCCTGCTCTGCGGAGGTCCTGACCTACAGGGGGCCTGTCCTCTGCGGCTCTGCCCCTCGGCTTCATCTCAGGGCACTGGAGACCTGAGGGCCGTTCCCAGCAAGGGGAGAGGACACGCCTGTCCCGTAGAAAATCGGCTTGGCAGCCTTGGCGTGGGAGCCTGAGCTTTACGAATTCACTGATTTTCTCGCCATGCAAATTTCGGCCTTTTGTAGGGCAGCCGAGACGTCCCTGTAAAAGTAGGCCTTCAGAGGGATGAAATTATAATTTCCCATCTGCAGAAAGGAGCTTTTCTGTTCAGGTGCCGGAAACATCATGGCAAGAGAGACGATGGGGGTTTTGCCCAGTTTCCGCGTGAGTGAGGCTCCCGTGCTCCCCAAGGGCACTGCGGCTGCTCAAAAGCTGAAGTCGTGGTGAGAATTTACTTTAAGCTACAGAAGCAACATTTTGATGGGGAAGGAAACCCCGTGACCCTGTAGAATAACACGCCTTTTCTGTCAGCGCCGCGCCGAGTTAACTCGCTCTGCCGCCCTGAGCTGCGGGACCTGCTGTGTGGACCCAGGTCCCGAGTTCCCAGCCAGGCCAGATGCTGGCCGGGGCGAGACCCCAGCCTGGAGGATCACCCCACTCTCACACCTGGAAGAGGGGTGCCCTGAGCCCGCCCAGCAGCTGGAGGGGCCGCGGGAGGGCCGGCGGGTCTGTCTGTGTTCTTTCCAAAGGGTCATTTGTTTTTCTTTCAAACCATTTGAAGACTGTACTTCTGGGGAAAATGTGGGTTTGGAGTTATCCTGCGTTGAAGGATGAGTGTTCCCGGCCTTTTCACCAGCTAATTAGCATCCTGTGTCAGCGACCTTCCGTCGAGTGCAGTGACCCTCACTCCCAGCGTGCTCCGCGCTGACGCGGGCTTCTCCATGGCTTCAGATCAGCCCCCGCCCCGCCGAGTGACGTGAAGACACCACTCTCAGGAGCCCCTGGCCAGCCTGGCCCGGCTCTGCTGCACCCACAGCTGCTGGAAAAGAACACGTCGCAGGCCCTGGGGTCGCTGTCAGATCAGAGGTTTCATCTCCAATATTAGAAGCTCGTTTGATCCTTTCAGATCCTTAGGAGTCCCGAGTGTTATTACTGTGCCTTGTTCCTTGTTTCTCAATTATGAGATAAATGCAGAAAACATTAACTTCCAAATAAAGTAAAAGTGATCCATATTCATGTCATGTTAATTAAGGACATCTTGAGTTCATTATTCTCAATTCAAAAAAAAAAGAGCTCACATTCTTTTTTCTGTGCCCATCCTTGCTGCCCACGGAGTGGGAAGCATGGTAAGTGTGTGTGCGTGTGCGCAGACGGGCACAGGTGTGTGAGGCTGGCGTCCATCGGTCTTCAGGGACATACTTTGGGTCATCGTCCAGAAGCCCCTGCTGGCCAGGTATGTCTTACAGAGCGACCGAGGGGGACGACTCATGTCTGCCAGGTGACAGTGATCAGAATCCAATGGCCTTAGAAAACACCGACTAGCTAAGGAAGGTGCTATTTAGCAACTGGAAGATAATTAGGAGGCAATCGCTAAACAGACAGAAACCCCGAGTACACAAACAAACAATTAGAATCTAGTCCAAATTTATGGTCATGCCCAAAGAGTCTGCTTTAATACCTGTGCGGGAGGAACACATTAGAAAATCCAAATTAATGCCTGATTTGCAGGACTGACCTACTTACTGTAGAAGTGTGAGTGGATATCTAATCGCCTTGTGTAACCAGAGAAGGCTGCAGATCTTTTCCTCTTCATCATACTGCAAGATAATGCGATAGAAAAGTTTTATTGCATTTTCCCCAGAGCCCCGAAAGCTGCAGCTTCTGCACATTACGGGGGTGTCTGAACCAGCGCCAAGCAGCTGCCTGGGCGGCGTGTGGTCAGGGCCTGTTGCTAGGAGATGATGCTGGGGTTCCCACCCTGTGGCCCCCCTGGTCCTAGAACCAGGTCTCAGCATGAGCTAGGGTGGGGGAGGGCTGCAGGGACCGCTCTTGGCCAGTAGCTTGGCACCTGGGCCAGCCTCGGGCACCCTTCCTCTGCCCACGGTGACCACTGTTGAAACCCCCAAGGGCCGCATTCTCCCCAAGTCCTTCTCATGCATCCCGGGATCTCAGAGCCAGGCACGGCCCAAGCTGGGGAGATGCAGCCCCCTCACCCCATCCCCCGGCTCTGTCCTGGGCAAAAGCTTTGGACCAGAACTCCAGGGCATCCTCTGAAAGTTGCGGGCGAGGGGGGAGTTTCAGCCATGGTGGCTGCTGGACACACACTTGGGACACTTTCTGAAGTCACTCTGGGATGGGGGGGGATGGTCAGACAGGAAGCAAATGAATAAATCAGGATATAGAGAAAATTCCAATGGCTTCATCATGCTCATACAGAGTGAGTCTACAATGGGGCA
The DNA here is from genome assembly GCA_963575035.1 of Avahi laniger. Lineage (NCBI taxonomy): Eukaryota > Metazoa > Chordata > Mammalia > Primates > Indriidae > Avahi > Avahi laniger. Next base: position 13,651 of record CAUYSK010106884.1, read on the forward strand.
CGTGCGTGTGGATGTGTGTAAATCTGTGTGCATGTGTGTCTTCGTACGTGTGCATTGCGTGAGTCTGTGTATGCGCGTAGTGTGTGTCTGCGTTTCCATTCTGATTAAAGAGCTACCCGGGCCTGCACATTTGAACAAGACATACATTAAACGATCACCCTCGGTTGACTCTTGTCTTCTTCCATCACGGACGAGGCTCTGGCCTGGGTTTTCAGCAGAGAGACGGATGGCTGACGTGTTCCCAGGGCTTAAACAGGTGCCCCTGGCTGTCAGGGACAGAAGGTCAGAGCGGCGCTTGCTCCTCTGAGTGCTACACGTTCTCTCCCGACTCCCGCTTCCACGTGAGAGACGCCAACGCGGCGGTCGGAGGTCTGTGTTCTTCCTTGCCGGGTTGGTCACCGAGTACCACGGCTTCTGCTAGCGAGGACAGAATCCCTGACAACCTCAGCCCCTCCGGCCACCATGCCCTAGGTGCAATTCTGGTTAGATCCACCAGCCTTGCCACGGGGGGCTCCAGGTGGCTGCCGGAAGTCCCCTGGGAAGACTTTCTTAGCGGGAAAGGATCGGGTGGCTGTTCTGTTCGTCGGCTCGTCTGCGCCACGTGACTCTAGCTGCGCAGCCACAGGAAGTGCTCACAGGAGTCGGGGGCCCGAGGCCACACCGCGTCTTCCCAGCACTGCCTCGGGACACCCAGAGTCTCGTAAGCTGTCTGCGGCTCGTCGGAGCTCAGGACCAGTTGGCCTGTGGTTGTGATAAACGTGAAGCCACCCTGCCTTTTTACGTAGAAACGACTTCACTAAAGAGCAATAGACAGGACGCTTCCCCTCAAGCGGGCAGACACTTAAGACCTTCCTAGTAAAGCCCAGACATCGTCACGCTGGGCAGAGCACGGTCCACCCGTGGGGCTACGGAGGTGTCAGGGGTCAAACCAGGCAGGCAGGACGGGCTACGTCACTTGCAGGCCCTGTGCAAAATGAGACCTGCTCAAAAGACAGGGCGCATTGCAAGTCGACAACAGCAGATCGTTCAACCACCGAGCGCAGGGCCCGGGGAGCGGCCCCTCACCGTCCGGGAAGCCGGCCCTGCACACAAGACCCAGACAGGTGGCGTGGCGGTCTGGAAGTGGGCTTTCCCCTCTCCCCTGGCAGACACAGGGTCCTTCCTGCCTTTCGACACGCCTCCCCTACTCCTCCCGGGATGGTACGGCTGGAGGCTGAGACGTTACCAGGTCCTACAGCGATCCTGAGTGCCCAGCCGCCCGGGCAGTCACCTACTCATGTGGCAAGTGTCTCTGAGCACCTCGCACAGACCAGCACTCTGCAGAGCTCAGGAATACGGCTGCACCTGGAATAGGCATCAGCCCCGAGTCGACCGTCCAGTCAGAAAGACAGACATTAACTAATTAACGACGCGAAAAATAAACTGCAATAGCGATAGGTATTATAAGTAGAGCGAGGCGTCATGCAAGGAAGGGACCGTGGGCATCGGTCTTAGAGACCCCGGGCTCTCTGCGTGAGTGTGCGCGGTCGTGTACACGGAACTGCTGCGTGTGCACAGGGGCGTGTGATTGTGCGTGTGCGCGTGTGAAACGTAGGTGGGAGTGAGAGTGACCTGTGCGTGCAGGTGTGAGCGTGTGCATCTGTGGGGCAGCTGCCGTGTTTACGTGAGGTTTTACCATGTGAAAAGCATCACGCTGCGATGTAGTCCTGCATTCTAGGTACGGAGAGACTGCTCTATAATTTATTTATTGAATCCACGTTTCGGAGCATTTTAACTTTTTCTGTTCCCTCCCTCCTGCCCTCCTTCTCCCTCCCTCCCTCCCTCCTTTTCTTGCTTTCTTCATCCGTCCTTTCCCTTTGCCTACCATAATACTTTTTGATGAATAAGCTTGCAGCCTTTATCCGGTATAACTGCCCAATTAATCCTAGGAGAAATCACTGGACTTGGAATTGCTAGGTTAAAGGCTTCATACATTTAAATATTTAATACACATTTGTCAAACATTTGCAAGACATTTGCAATAATTTTTATCTCCATCAGCAAGGCATGTGAATTTTCCCATAAACTTTCCAAATATAGACAATGTCATGTCCATAATTACTGTCAGTTTGATAAGAAAGAAAAATATTTCTTCACTGCTTGAATTTATATTTCTTTGATTTCTGGTGAGGTTGAATTTTTGATAATGTGCGTTGGACAGTTTGTTTATTCAGGTTTGTTGATTACCTCTTCAACGGCTTAGAGCACTCATTTAACAACAACATAAAACACGGTTGAAAGATTGGGCTGGGATCAAACAAGCTTCTGTCTAGATCCCAAGTCCGCCAGGTGACGCGAAAGCTTGGGCGAGTCACTTCTCCTCTCCGTGACAACGTTCCTAACGAACAGGACCAGCATGAGAATCTAATGGAATAATTTAGGGAAAGTATCTACTTAGAGTGCACACTAAACACTAACTAAATGATATCTGTTTATTTTTGTGGAAACTTACGGGAGTATAACATGATTATAAAAGAGTACAAAAAGCCTAAGTGCATAGCATGGAGAATTTTCAAAAAATAGATTATATCCGATCTGTTTGAGGTTTATTATTTGGTTTTTTGGTCTTTGTTTTTTTTTCGGTGATTAGCATGAGCTGGAGCCCAGACTCACTTTCCCCAAGGAGACATCCAGGGGACCCCTCGGTTTCTAAGACGGCCATTCTTTCTCCTGCTTCATGGCAGGGTCACCTATATGGTAAGTCAGGGGACAGGACATGCCCAGGACCACCGGGCGCTCTGTCTGCATCTCTGTCCTGGCCCCTGTACCACGTTGTCTTAATAACTATTGTTGCTTTGTGATATGTCTAATATTTCTCCAGTTTTTAAATTTGTCTTTATTTTCTTTATTGGCTACTCTCAGCTCTGTGCATATCCACGTGAGGTCTAGAATCAAATAGTTAATTCGCACGAAGAGTCCTGCAAGGGGTTCAGACAAGATCATATGTCGTAGTTTGACTGTTACATATCTTTCCAGTTATGGACGGGCAGAGAGAAGCCTGGCAAGTTATCGGAAGAGCAGTCTCTTCTCTTCTGTTCCCCTTTTAAAATCTGCTCCTAGCCCATGGTATATTTCTAATATGATTTTTAAAAAACAAATTAGAGCCCTCATGCGTATGTCCATACACGGCTGTGTTGTGGTTTTGAGGTGTGTACTTCTCCTCCAGTTTGGGGGGTAGTTTTCTACACAAACAAGGAATACTGCGTTATCCTTGGCCATTAGCTTTTACTGATAATTTTCAAAATGTTGCTTCTTCAGCAGCCAATAACGTTCTTATTTGTAAATATAGATCTGGGCATTAGGGAGGTGTTTAGCAAGTCACTCTGCACACACAGTGTCATGCTTTAGCATGTGCGTGTGACACCCACTAAATGCCTTCTATGTGAAGAGTCACGCTAAGCATGCATGGTGGTGCCCAAATGGGCAGTAAGTTATCATTATAATCTTCTAGAACTTCCTTTCCGTCTGGTGGGGCTGATACACACACAACCCATGACCTAATATGCATGCACACACATGCACACATAGTCACACCCATACATGCACCCCTACACTCACACTCACACGCATGTACAGACATACATGCACACATGCACACACACACAGCTCCAGTTCAGAGAGAGGATGGGGGGTGGAGTGTCTGTGCAGGGCCTCCTGAGAGCCACAGAACAGGCACCCGTGAGTGCTGGAATGGCGTCTGCGGTCTCTCTGCCCAGGGCACTGCTTGGGGTCGGTCACACCCTGGCCCTTGGGGAGCCTCCTCTGCAGCCTGCTTGGCAAAGGCCTGGGCTTGGAGTCTGCAAACTAGCTGTGAGTCCCCGCTCTGCCGACTCCTCACCAGGTGACCAGGGGGTGTGACGAACCCACCCGATCCTCGGTTTCCTCACCTGTGTAACGAAGACAATGATTCATGAAGTCAACATGTGATCCCTAAACTCACACGGCGACTGTGTGCATCGCATCATCTGAGAAACAGGCTGAGCTACTCTAAAACGGCGTGTAAATAGTGCAGCGGGGTCTTCCTACGAAGGCCCGCAGCTGTTTCACTGCGGAGGAAAGTTCCGGGAGCCGCCTTCACACTGGCGCATCCTCCGCACCTTCCCCATGTCCGATGCGGCTCGAGGCATGGCCTGGACTCCGGGGGCACTGCCAGGGGGCTCCCCACACCGAGGGGGGCCACTGCCTTGGGTGCAGCCAATGCAAGTGGAATCGGCATTTCCTGGGCCGGCTGGGACCCTCCTGCCCGACCCCGCGTGGCTGGAACAAGAACGGGAATGGCAGCTGCTTCTTGGCGGGGGCTCTCTCCAAGGAAGCCAAGGAAGGATCCGCTCCAGCCGCCGCCCGGCACACCTTCCCCCGCCGCAGCGTGGGGCGCGCGCCTGATCTATGGAGATTGGTTTATGTGTTTATGCCTCGCTGCCAGCACGCTCTAAATTAAGCCCATCTGTCTTCCCCACTCCTATATTCGAGCTCGCATATTTGTTGTTCTGAAATGTTGATGCCTGACTTTATGCAGGCTAGTGGCAAAGTGAATTTTAGTTTCTACTGTCATAATGTTTCATTAAAAAAAAAACACACTATCTCAATTAAGAATGATGCTCCTGTCACAGATTTATCCTGCAAGGAAATTGTCTGCACCGCGACGCACCTTGTGAAAAGCGCATTGAGCGTTTGGGGCTGCAGACGCTGCCTGAGAGTGGCTGGGGCGGCGGCAGGCGGAGGGAGGGCAGGGCGGCCACGTCGGGCAGAGGAGGCCAAGTGCAGCCACCTCTCCGCTCCTGAGCTAGGGCGACGAGCACTGCCCAGGGAGCTGCAGCCGTGGTGGGTGCCGGTCGGCGTGGCGAGAGCAGGCTCCGGGTCTGCCTGGCATCCGGGGGGTTCCTGGCTCATAGCAGGTGCCCCGTACGTACGTGCGGTGACCGAGCAGAGGCGGGACCTCCAGGACCATCTGCAGCCACTGACCCTGGGAGTCCCTCGGTGTCGGCGGACCTGCCGTGAGGATGGCAGGTCTCAGTGCAAAAGCACCAAGGACGAACCGCAGCAGATTTCCACCCGGCTTGCTCCTTCCTCACATGGAGAGGGCTGGGCTGGAACGGCGGGTTTGGGCCACACTCACGTCTGACACGTGCTACACACCGTTCCGCCTGTAGTGCGAGGGGGTCCTACCGCCCTCCCGCAGGGCTGTTGCGAGGGTAGAAGATGGATACACCCTCCTTACACAGAGCCCAGCCTAGAGTGTGCACCCAACAAAACAGCTACTGCTGTCCTGATGACAATTTTGTGACATGTTAATAGAGTGATGAGACCTGAATATGGTCTTTCTTTTTTTGCTTTTTTCTCGCTTTATTGAGATATACTGACAAATAGCAATTTTATAAATTTAAGGTGTACAACGTGATGTTTTGAGATATGTACACACCCATTGTGAAATGACCACCACGATCAAGCCGGTTAACACACCCACACCTCTCATGGTCATCTTACGGTGAGGACGCTTCAGAGCTGCTCTCCTAGCACAGTTTAGGTGTGGAATACGGTGTGGTCGACCATCACTGCCTGCACGTTAGGTCACCGGACTTACTCGTCTTGTAATCGGAAGTCTATGTCCTTGGACCTTAATCTCCCGTTTCCCCCTCCCCCAACCCCCGCAACCACCCTCTGCTCTCTGCCTCTGTGAGTGCGTTTCGGGTTCTACACATAGGTGAGATCACGCGGTGTCGTGTCCCCATGTCGGCTTAGTCACTTAGTCACTTAGCAGAATGTCCCCAGCTGCACCCGTGCTGTCACCAACGGCAGGATTTCCTTCTGAAGTCCGAGTTGTACTCCATCACCGCACTGCCTGGCGCCTTCCTCCCTCCACAGACGCGCGGTCTGTCTCCACGTCCTGGCTGCGGTGAAGACTCGGGTGCCCGACTGGAACTGCCCGGCTGGGAAGGGGGAACCTGGTGCGGGGCGTCTGGCCCCCGCGGGCCCAGGAGGCTGCCTCCTAACCCACCTACGCAGGGGCGAGGAGCTACGCGGGCCCCACGGTAAATCTCCTGGCCCCGGAGCAGACTCTGCAGCCGCGACCACAGGTTTGCACTCCAGCTGCCGTCGCAAGAACCACGTCCCCCAGCGACGCTGGGGCAACATGCCCAGAGCAGGTGACGGGGTGGCCCCGGCACAAGAACTGCCAGGCAGAGTCAGCCCCGGAGGGCAGACGTCCCGCATAAACCCACCGGAGACCCGAAGCTCTTATCAGGCTTCAGTGAGGAATAAATTATATTTTTGAATATAAATGACAAAAGACTAAAAAAAAAAAATCCCACATTATTAGTAGCTTTATCTTGGCTGGCTTTGATTTAAACTTCTCTTTGATTTTTATAAGATTTCTTTTCCCTAAACAATAAACGATAAACTGATGATATCATTTACATGCAAATTAATGTGAAAACAATATCTATGACTTTTTATCTCTTGCTGTTTAAAGTTTTTAAAAATAAATTGAGACGGATGACTTGAGTTATTTCATTTGGTTTCTTGGAGAACACGGGCATAGAAAGAAAAGTAAAAGGAAGTTATTTTTCACCTTGTGGTAACATTGAGATGAGACTTTCCTTTTTAAATTAAAGATAAATATTAAAATAAAATTAATTAGTGTATAAGCAGAGGTAATTAAAACAAATGTGGTCACTGAAAATTTGCACATTAAAATAAATTGGGCTCGTGTGAAAATCAGGCAACACTGACTAACACGGCATACTGAATCAGGGCTCAGTTGAAATGGATTAAACATGCCCTTGAAATTAACTATTGATCATTTTTAACTGGCTGGATGTAACCCAATTTATTTTTCTATGGATTCAGACTAAATTTCATAACCTGAGCAATTTCTAAAAACACTTGTTTACGCCCTACTGATAGTACAGTGTGGAACTGCGCAGCACAGAGCTCACTTGCAGAAGCAGCTAAGTAAGGGCCATTTCTGTGCGGCAGTCGGGATGTTTGTGGCCCAAGAAAACTGTGAAAGAAGGAACGCACAATTCAGTATTTTTGCTTAATCTATAGATTTGTAAATTGATGAGTTCAAGGATTTCCAGGATTCCGTGTTCAGATGGGGAGTGGTATGTCAGTGTAACTCGGAACTCAGTCGCTAGTGGCAGAAATCTCTGGGCATTTTCACCCACGTTCCTTCGGGGTGCTAATTCCTTTCCACTTCCTAGTCAGTCTTCACGGGCAGCATTTCTTTTTCAGAAACGTTCTTTCCGTTGACAAGACACATCTGCAGTTCTACGATCTTCCCTTTAGCCTCCCGAAAGCAAGAGGCAGGTCCCGTTTGTGGGGGATCCTAGCTGCTAACACCAGGAGGGGCTGGATTATAGGATCTGAAAGTCGCCATGCTGTGAGCTTCCCCAGGCCCCAGAGAAAGAACAGCCACGTGACGCTGTTGGAGGCAGGAGCCACGCTGGAAGAGACGTTTATGTGTTGTCAATTACCGGCCGGGACAAAGTTTATTACTGCAATTGACGGCACCTCTCCTGGCATTACCGAAGCAGAGAGAGGGTTTTTAAAGAGCTTATCAATAAAAATCATATGTCTACACAGCATTTTCCTATATACGGTATTTAACCTCTCAATTTTCTGGATATATAGCTCTGTTACTAGTAAGTGTCTGCTTAAAAGGAAAAGTGATTCAGTTCAGTCTTAGCAGGACTCTGTTGGAGGGAAGCATTTGAGTTCAGACGAGCTCAGTCACGACGTTCGTAGGTATTAATCAAGGCCACCTCCAGTGTCCGGGTATGTCCTTGTGTTAAAATAGCCTCCCGTGATGTGGAAGCTGGGAGGACCTGGCCTGTGAGTCTGGCTCTGGGTTGTCACCCACATGCACAGCTGTCGGCAGCCACAGGTGAGCCCTGTCATGTGCAGAAAGGACAGGAGATCGTGGCCAGGACCCCCTGATGTGTGTTGTCACGTCGGACACTTTTTCAAACTTCCGCGAGTCTCTTTTTCCCATCTGAAATATAACGCGGCTTAACTGAAAAACGTGGGCGGCAAGATCGGTGGCTCTCAAACGTCTTACGCAGCGGAACGGAATCTCGGAGCAACCCAGCAGATCCGACGGAAGAAGTCCGTGCGTCAGGGCTGGGGTGGGAGGGGCGGGGGCCACAGCCTCCCCTCATGGTGGCCTCAGACACGCCTCTGAGGACTTGCCAGGCCCCATGAAACCCGATCCGATAACCGTTAGGTGACCACTAACCACATCCCAGCTCTGGGCAGAGGGGGCTCTAACATGCAGACGTGTGTCTTTTATCACGTCCGCATTTCTCGCTGCAGAGCTGAACGTCGTCCCTTCTCGCAGATAGCGACCAGGTGGAATGTGGAAAGCGTTTCCCCGAATAAACGGATAAGGCCGTGGAAATGCTAACAATCGTCCTGAAACTCCAAATTTCTACGGTAGTCACGAGGACACTTCCTTCACAAGTGCATGAGACGCAGCGCAGGGAAGCGTGATGAGGGTCGGGCTCTGGAGTAGCCCAGGAATGCCACTCGGTCCCCACGTGCCTCAGTTTCCTCACCTGTAATGGCCGGTCCTCACGGAGTCTTCGTGCGAGGTAAGTGAATTCGAACATATGACAGAACTCAGCCCAGGGCCCAGCGTACAGTGTCTTAATAAACATCAGCCATTTCTCTTATCTATCCCCATTATCGCTCTCACAACCCAAACGTGTGCAGGCCCCGGGCTGGGATTTGTTGTTTAACGTCTTTACTCCCAGTGAATTTGGCCCACGGCAGAACACGGGCTCCCGGTGGGACAGCGCGGCAGCCACTGTGGCCATCGCGGGTGTCACTCATGCAAAGCCAGAGGCGAGTGCTGACGCCGCAGTGGGGGTGCTCCTCTTTCTGAAAGCAGAGGCAAGTACCCCTCAGCCTTCGAGTTTCCTAAAGGCACAACTCCCTTCCTACTGTTCCCCCGACATGACACCTCGGGAGGGAGACGTGGCCACTGCCCGCAGCTCCAGTGGCACCACAGCGCCCACCACGCAGCCTGATGCCCTCAGCACCCTTCTCGACACAGGGGCCAGCCTCGCCCCCACCGACCCGCCGACATTGAAATCAATTGGTTCTCCTGGTCTATGACTATTTTTCTTTCTTTCTTTTTTCCCATTTTATATCTCTGCACCCACCAACATTCGAAAGCAGTTCCCGGGAGATATTAAAGCTCCGAGCCCGCTGGGGCACAGACACCCGACTCCAGAGCCATGCTGTCCCGTGTGGGGCATCCTGTGGCCCCGTTAGCACCCAGGCGCCAAATGGAACTGCTCTGAATGAGCCCCGGCTTCCGGCGGCCCCCTCGTCTGCAGAAGATCTTCGTATGGACAGAGCACCTCGTTCTCATGAGGGAGTCCCGGGGAGCCGGGTGCCCAAATGAGCTTATAGGGAAAGGGCCTTTCTTTGTGTGCGCCCCCTCTGCCTTTGTAGACGTGTGTGCGTGTGCAGGGGTGGCTGGTGGCGCAGGGCTCCCCCGAAACACCTCCGGTGTGTTTAGACACATCCAGACCCGGCAGTGAGAGGCAGCGCCCAAAGAAATATACTTTCCTTTCCGGAGAGAAAATTTTTCATTGTGGTATTTCCTTATGATTTCTGACTCTGTCTTGCGAGCAAATACAGGGTATACTTAGGGTTTATTTATTATAAATGAAGTAAGTGAAAATGCTCTGGAGAAGAAAGAAATATGACCACCAGGAAGAACCGGAAAATTGAGCTTTCGACAAATGCACCCGTGGCTGGCGTTCCATCTGCTTCTCCTCCTAGTTCCTCTTCCTCAGCTGCGGCGTGAGCTGACGTGAAGGTAATTAGGTTCTGCTTCTCCAGAAGCAAAAGGGTTATTAATTTTAGTATTTAAGATTCTGCAGTTCCTGTGCCTTTTCTGCGGACTCTGCTTTCACCTGTAGTGGGCGGGGGCCCCGGCAGTCTTGTCCAACTGGGACTCTCTGCCTCTCCCGCCCCCTGCCACCCGCCACCCGCCACCCTGCAGGCAGGGGAGGCCGGAGCAGGGCCGGGCGAATCCCACAGGGAAAATCCGAGCCTCCAAAGGAGCTCCCGATTCTGGGCAGGGTCCTGAGGCTGTCGGGTGACTTTGTCCAATGCACCTGTCTTCAGCCCCCGTCCACACCTGTAGACACCTGTGGACACACCCCGAGGGCCCGGCCTGGCCCAGCGTCTCTGTGTAGGACACCCTGGGGCCCAGCCCTGCTGGAAGCGCTGTGTGGGGAAGGCTCCTTCGTCTGCTCACTGAGGCATGTTTTCAGCTGCTCTGCACATGTTTACAGAGTGCTTGAAGCACTGGTCATTTGGGAGGGAAAAACGCCGGATTTTCTTTCTGCCTCAGTTGCTTAATTTTTACTCATTCTTTTTTTAAATTAATGTACCGAGTGCCATTTTTTCCTTAATGAAATGCTCCTCTGTTTCCAGATTCCAGGTGGAAGATGTTGGTTCTGGGTCAGTTTCCCACCTGCCCCGGTGGACACAGGATTCTAGGAGGACTCACTCGGCCCCAAGCAGCAGGACAGCACAGTCCGGCTAAATACTAGGATTCGGCCACGTGGCAAGACGTCGTCTGCCCTTCCTCTGTCCGGCAGCCTGGCCCCCTCTGCCGTCCGGGGTCTCTAGGTAACGGCGGGCTGGGGCCTGCCCCGCTCAGGCCCCGTGGCCCCCGGGATAGCAGCCTGCAGGCTCAGGGCTGCTCCTGCCACCAAGTGAAGCATCTCAGGATTAGGAACCAGGTTGTAATCCAGCGCAATGCTGAACTCAGTTGATGTTTTACCAATTAACTAATTAATTCTGGTTTTGTTGATGATTATTCTCAGAAAACTTTTACTATCAAACCTGATTCTTGACCATGGCCACTCAGGTTTTAGGGACAGTGGCGAGAGAGGGGAGAGAGGGTGCTCACGTCTGGGTGGTGGAGGGCGCAGAATCGGCCCGCAAGCCCACGCCACGCTCACTTAGAAACAGAACTCCTACTATGCCTCGTGTATGCGTTTTCAGTGTCAGAGCACATTTTAACTATACATATTTTTTAAGTATTTTGAGGGAGAGAAAGAGTTTTCTAAACCAATTCAACAATCCTGTGTACAAACAATGTTTCGTGAGTTCTTGCAAACATTAAGTTTCTGGTCTTCCCTAAAACTTGGCAGAAAACATGTGTGATCTTGTCTGCTCAGCACGAGTCCTGACCCAACAGGTTTTTGTTTTGCCCCCTACAGGGGTCCGAGTGTCCACCCCTGAGCCCAGTGACCACCGTGTGGGGCAGGACTGAATGCTGTTCCTGTCCTGAGCTGCTCTGGGGGGACCCCTGCAGGTGACCTCCTCATCTGGCCAATTCTGCTCGCGGTCTCACAGGGCCACGGCAAGGTGTCACTCGCCAGCTGCTCCTCTGCGATGGTGTGAGCCTGGCTGAGGCACAGAAGCTGTTTGGCCCGACGTGGAGCAGCGGCAGGGAAGGCCTCGTGTGTGCGCAGGCCACACACCTGGCGCCACAGCCTGAGTTTTGGGGCTCCCCCCGCGCCCTAGGCTCTTCCATCCTCCAGGGACTTTCTCTAAAGTCGGAGCAGCTGTTTGCACCCTCGGGGGGAGGCTGCAGTCTACGGGGCAAAATATTATGAAATCCTGTTCACAACATGTCTACGGACTGGCTTTTAAAAAATCAATTGAGAATCAACTGAAAATTCAATTAACACTTGTCAAAATGAAAGGACTCAGTTCTCTTCGTCTCTAGCACCATTTCTAGGAAAATCGCCTGTTTTCCAACTTGGTAGTTGCCGTATTTCAAGATCTGGACACCCCAGAAGAGATCGGACCGCAGGGCTGTGGTCTCTCCTCTACAGCAAAGCCCTCTGGGTGACCGGCAGCCAGTTTAGGGAACGACATGCCCGTTCCCTGCTCCAACGTGACTGCTCCTGGACTGTAGTTGCGCAGCGTAGTGGTCTATTGGCAAACAGGAGGCAAAACGTCAAGACCGATTTCCAAGGGAAAAGAAGGCCTGGAGTCTGGGACTCGGCAGGTGCTGTGGCGCCATCAGCCTTCTCTGGGGCATCTGGTCGGCGCCTCTGCAGCCAGCAGCCACGGGCTTCCCGTCCAGGTCCCGACTGAGCCCTGTGTTCTAGCAGTTCCCACCTGCATTGCTCCTGCTCACGGCCAGTGACCTGTTACTTCCCAGGCTGCCCTTCTGCATCATGGCGGCTGCTCCCACTGTTCATGGTCATCTCCCCTCCGGGCAGGTGAGCTCCCCGTGGGCTACGACCAACACCACGTCCTCACTCCGGCTCCCAGCGCAGCCGGGCAGCAAGGAGCAGGTTCTAAGCAGATGCAGGATACATTGCTGTATAAGATTGACATTAAGAGCAATTATCATGCTTCATACAATTGATATGAAATAACAATTGATATGAAATATATAAATATGTACAGCTCACTCACTTATTCAAGAATATATATATTTATATTTTATTATGGCTATCTTTTATTTTTGCCAAGTGGTGATGGTTTTCCATGTAAGGTATTGCTATACCTTTCCCTATTCCTATAATACACTCACGTTCGGAGACAGCTGATCTGCAGGAAAACACTAATGTGTGGGTAGACACTGATCCAGGAGTCGCGTGGACGTGGAGGACACGTGGTGGCTGTCACGTGGCGGATCCTCGGGACCCACAGATCTGAGCTCCCTCTGGGAGCCGCCAGCCGGGATCTCGCTGAGCCCTGCCAGTCCTCGGAGGCAAATATTCTTCAGATTAAATATTAAAGTAGGTGGGGAAGGAGGGGAGGAGAAGCCCGAGGCGAGAATCCTCCCTAAAAGCAACTTTCCTTTCCACAAGCAGTGGCAGCCGGGGTGTGGGATGATCTCGAGACTTGATTGCACCAACTCCTCGGCGTGAATAAACTCAGAATTATATACACTGGGGGCACCTCTGCCCCACCCACCTCTCCCGGGACGTGGGCACTGCGGGCTGAAGGCCCCGTCTCTGCACTGGAGTCGCCAGGTTGGGGCAGGCCCCGCGCGAGCGTCGGGCGGCAGCAGCGGCGTATGCGGTGCTTGGTGTGTAGGCTGTGACGACAGCGCAAAGCCACCCTCGTGGGACGCCTGCTCATCACTTTGCAGCTGCCAGTCCAGCTAAAGTCCCAGCTGTCCTGCAAAGTCAGTGTTATTATTCTCCCCCTTTTCACAGATGAAGAAACTGAGGCACAGGGAGGTGAACTTGCTGAGGGTTGAAGGGGTATCCAGTGGTCAAGCTGGGATCTGGACTCCGCCAGGCACTCGCGGGCCCCGCACGGTAAGGCCTGGAGCTGCGGCACAGAGCACGCACCGGCACATGCACGGCACCTCCTAACACAGCGTCGGGGGACCCCTGACAGCAGCCCGGGCCCCACTCCCGTGCTCTGAGCAGGCAGGGCAGGGGAAGCCCGGCCCCCCCCCACACCTGGTGGCTCCTCCGGGACAGGAGGAGCAAGCAGTCAGAGCCCAGGAGACGTCTCGCCTTGCCTTGGCGGGTGCGGGCAGCTGTGCGCTCAGACGCTCCAGCGTGCGGCTGTCCTTGCATCTGTTCCTTGGAGCAAGCCCTCGAGTGGGACCCCAAACACAGCCGCCTGTGCTTCCTGCGCTTTTGCCCCCCAGACCCTCCATTTCTCCCCAGTGTCCTGCAGCACACATGTCTGTTCGGGCTTGCGGGGGCGGCCCCGAGTCACACCCCAGCCGGCCTCAGAGCCCAGCACGGCTATTCGGCCCCTGCCCACACAGATCGGGGCTTCCTCCCCATCTGTCATGGTCCCGGGTGGTAGGACTCCCTCGGGAATTCTGCAGGGGCGAGGGTGACCATGGCAGGGCAGGATGAAGGAGGGTGGGAGCTGGCCGTGCACCGAGCACCCCTGCCCTCCTCCACTCTCACAACAGCAGCGATGGGAGGAAAGGTGACGGAGCCAATATGTAGACAGGAACTCCAGAGTCCACTTTCTGACCTGCGAGTGCCTTAAGAGAACACACCAAGCAGGCGTCCCGGCAAAGCAGGGCAGTTGCTGATTCAGCAGAGTTTAAGCCTAAACTACCCCCCAGGAGGAGGGGCTCCAGGGTGTGACCTGACAAGTGACACTGAGAGATGCCGGGCCCCTGGGTGGCACTGAGCGCTCGGCGCCGTGGCTGGGTGAGGACTGCGCATGCCCTGGAGCCAGCAGTCGGGCAGGATTCGGAGATGAGGGAACCCAGGCAGCGTGGAAGGAACCGTGTCCCGCACACGCAGCTCTGGCCCCGCTCCTCTCGTTAGAACACAGTGGGACTCACGCCGGGAGCAGGGGCCGACGTGGTTCTGTAGGGGCCTCCTCCCGAGAGGGTGCGGGATACCGGAACGGGAAGGGGCGGGCTGCTTTCTCCAGCTCCCAGCAGGTGTCTGAGGGGGTGGGAGAACTGAGGAGCAGAGTCAGGGTGCCATGTCCTCACTGTCTTCTGCACCCCACTGGGGGAGGAGAGGGCCTAGGGGGAGCCCAAGCTTCCCTTACAGATACAGAGCAATAGAGACTGGCGGTGCCCTGCGCCTGCGCCGTCAGCACGGGGGTTGGCTGTAGGGAAAGCTGCCCGGACACTGTGGTTCTCTGGATTGTGTTTTGCAGCACCATGCGATGAAGCGTCCGGGCTGTGCCGCATGGAAAGCACTGAAGCATCCGTGGGCCCAGGATGGGAGACAGGGAGAAAACTCAGGGCTCTGTCTCCTTCCTCTGGAAGCAGCAAGGACCCCTTGGGGTGGAGTTTGCCACCCGCGCTTTCAGGTGGGAAATCTCCCGGGAGAGATCCGAACAGCAGGGGGGCTTGGGGGTGCATCCACCAGCAGCCATGGGGGCCACAGCATCCCGGCCTCTTGGCAGGAGAGTGTGCACTGTGGACTGTGCGGGGGACACGGGACGGGGTCTCCGGCCGGCTCCACTGTGTCATTCGGCACTGAACACGGGCTCTGAGCCGTGGGAGAACACCATCAGTCCAGGAGACAGACTGCGCCCCGCAGCAGGACCTCTTAGACAGACATGAAACGACAAAACGCAGCCCCGGATGGATGAGGAGGTCCACTGGTGGAATGAGAGGGGGCGAACTTTCGACATAAAACATCAGTCACCAGCGCGGGGCCGCGGCGGTGCATGGAGGCGCTGAGCGCGACCCATTTGTCTGGCGCTGGAGACCAGAAACCTCCACGTGGCGACGGCGGTTCTCACGCCCCTCCCTGCCCCTGCAGCCCTCTCAGCCCCGACCTCCCTCTTTCAGGAACAAGGAGGGGGTGCCCCACATTTTCGGAGTTCCCCACACTTCTTTTGACGCTTCCCTTTGCGGCCCCAGCAGAAGGCAGCGGCAGGCGGCCGTCATACCGCCCACGCGGATCTGCAGCACCCGGGCTCGCCCACGCACAGGGCCAGGCCCACGTCCACGCTCTCGGGGCCCGCTGTCTGAGTCTCCGTGACACTAGGGTTCGGCCTCAGATATGCAGGGGACAGCGTGGTAAAACGCATGACTTTTGGGGAACTTTGTTGAGAACACAGCAGAGCTAAGCAGCCTCTGCTTGGGAAACCCGGATAATTCAGGGACCGGCAGGGGAAGGGTGCTGGACACAAGACAAAAGTGAGTCCCGGCCAGGCGTGGGGGGACGTCGACGAGCTGGGGGAGAGCTTCTCGGGGGAGGTGTGGGCCACAGTGGGCACCTGGGGTGACAGGAAAGAGCTGCAGGGAACTCAGCAGGGGTGAGTCACCGTGACCCCAGGGGCCTTTGGCGGAGGGCAACGACCCTCTGGGTGAGGACCACTGGGAGGGAGAAGGTCTGTAACTTGGCCAAGAACTCACCGGGGGGAGTCGAGGCGGAAGCTAAGTGGGGAGTGAAGCAGGGGGCTTCCTCGGGGTGTGAACGGGTCACTCACAGCTCAGCACTGGCGGGGCTGGGGGCACAGGGCACAGG
>CAUYSK010106885.1:0-30450 GCA_963575035.1 Avahi laniger
TAGTCCCAGCTACTGGGGAGGCTAAGGCAGGAGGATCGCTTGAGCCCAGGAGTTTGAGGTTGCTGTGAGGTAAGCTGACGCCACGGCACTCGTCCGGGCAACACAGTGAGACTCTGTCTCAAAAAAAAAAAATAATCTGCATAGGGAACTTTTAAGGTATTTTACAGTTCTCCTTTCTGAGCTTGGGGGCCCCTGAGTGAGAGGTTCCCAGGGAGATTATGGGGTATGCTTAGAATAGAGAAAACCCAAACTCCAGCTCCCTCCTGAGCACCCATCCTGGATCCCCAAGTATCTCAAAGCCCAACCAGTTGGCCCCCATCGCTGGATACTTTTCATTTTTTTAAACAGCAAGACCAATCAGACAAGCATATTTTTCACTCTCAACATCCCCCTAGCCCAGCACCTGACCAAACATTTGCTTGTCCCTCAGATTCTACATTTGAATAGTCACGGATAGCACCCCATGACCTAGGCACCACAGACTAGCAGAGATAACCCCACCCTCCCTCCCAAAGAACCTTTACTCTGGTTGACAAGGCCCTGCTGCACAGCCCCTGGTCAGGTAATGGATGTGAAATGTCACCTTTCTCATCCACTGCTCGATTGATGTCATACGCCCACGCGTCATCTTCCCATTCCCAACCTGGAGGACAAGTCAACTCGCTGGGTGATGCTGCTTTATCACCATTCTTTAAAAACAAAAACAAAAGAACAAAAACAAAGAAGACAGGTAAGCCATAGTGTCAGCAAGATGAAAAGGTTGAGATATGGTTCCTCACGCTTAACTACAGTATCCACATGTTTACTAGCTACCACCTTAGAGATCCATTTCACTCAAGAAAAACCTCTAACCTTTATTTATGCACAATTGCTGCATAAAAACTGTTCAAACTCCCTTCTGTTTTTCTATTAGGGAATAGCATTAAGTTGCACCACGTAAAATTGCTGTCATTGTAGGTCAAAGTGGTGGAATCTCAGCAGTTTCATGTGGTTCAACGCAATATTGTAGAACACTGCAACGATCTTTATGAGGGGTTATCTAGAAAACAACCCATCAGAGAATGGATAAAACATTAAAGACGTGTTTTCAAGTACAAGAAAATGCTACTCGAGGCTCATGATGTTAGTCATACAAGATTGAGCAAAGATTATGTGAAATATTGGACTTAAGTTTGCATAAAACTGATAGAGAGTTATGAAAAGAAAGTTCATAAATAAAAAAACTAAAGGTAGCCTATAAACATGTGGAAAAACACTCAGCTTCACTTTAAATTAAGAGAGTGAAAATTGAAATAACAACAGGATACCACTTATTCATGTATTGGCAAAGATGATACAGTGGGCTGGTGAGTGTTTAGGCAAACAGTCTTCTCTTACACTGTTGCTAGAAATACAAATTTATAAAACCTCTTTGAAGAGCAAATTGGCAGTATTTATCAAAATTGTATATATATTTAAACATCAACCAAGCAAATCCAGGGATCTTTCTTACAGATAAACTTTTATAAGCAAATAAAAATGTACATATAAGGATGTTTACTGTTGCATTGTTTATAAAAATCAAAGACAAGAAAAAAAAGTACCTAAATGTCCGTGAGGAAGGACTTAATTAAATAAGTAAATTAGGTGTATATAATAAAACATTCGCCAGTTCTCCAAGGTTTTTTTTTAGAGACAAGGTCTCACTTTGTTGTCCAGACTGGAGTGCAGTGGTCTGATCCTAGCTCACTGTAACTTCAAATTCCTGGGTTCAAGCAATTCTCCTGTTTCAGCCTCCCGAGTAGCTAGGACTACAGGAGTGCACCACCATGCCTGGCCAATTTTTAAATTTTTTGTACAGATAGGGTCTCACTATGTTGCCCAGGCTGATCTCAAACTCCTGGCCCCAATCAATCTTCCAGCCTCGGCCTCCCAAACTGCTGGGATTATAGGTGTGAGCCACAGCGGCTGGCTCCAGACATTTTTTTTTAAAAGCTCATAGATCTATATGCATTGATATCAAAGGATGTCTAAGATATATTATTATGTGAAAAACACAAGCTGTAGAACTCTACGTACAACACAATTCTATTTAGGCAGGGAA
This sequence comes from Avahi laniger, assembly GCA_963575035.1. Lineage (NCBI taxonomy): Eukaryota > Metazoa > Chordata > Mammalia > Primates > Indriidae > Avahi > Avahi laniger. The sequence goes on from CAUYSK010106885.1 coordinate 2,084, forward strand.
AAAAGAAGTTATATACCTATTATCAATGGCTATCTTTGGGTAGTAGAATACAGATCAGAGGGAAGAATTACTTTTCATTTCCTTTAACGCTGTTTACATTTTTAAAAGACAGAAACATTTCATTTGTTAAGATTTTTAAAACTAGTTAAATAATAAATAAATATTTACCCTAAAAAATTCACACGACCCAGACTTTACCATGTACCAACATCTGGTGAAATGAGCTCAATTTCTATTCCATAGAAAATAACTGTTGGCTGGGCGTGGTGGCTCATGCCTGTAATCCTAGCATTGTTGGAGGCCGAGGCAGGAGGATTGTTTGCGCTCAGGAGTTCAAGACCAGCCTGAGCAAGAATGAGATCCCATCTCTACTAAAAATACAAAGAAATTAGCTGGACAACTAAAAATACATAGAAAAAATTAGCCGGGCATGGTGACGTGTGCCTGTAGTCCCAGCTACTCGGGAGGCTGAGGCAGGAGGATCGCTTGAGCCCAGGAGTTTGAGGTTGCTGTGAGCTAGGATGACGCCACAGCACTCTAGCCTGGGCAACAGAGTGAGATTCTGTCTCAAAAAAAAAAAAAAGAAAGTAACTGTCATAATATTTGTGTGACTTAAACTATGAGTGGAAGACTGTTCAGAACATAAGACGGAGCAGAGAGAGGGTGAAGCCCGGCCTGGTGGCTGTGGGTTCTCAGCAGATCATGATTCAGAGGTGATCGCGTGGGCGGGTTTCTATCCTAAGCAGGCTGCTCACCGCATCTGTGTAGGTGTCCTCTGCTGGCTTCCACTCGCCCCCGGGGTAGCGACTCTCATTCTGATAGACTTCATCAGTGAACTCCGTGTGACCTGCATCCGCCTCAGTCAGCAAGCTGCAGAAACAGCCCCCGGCAGCCCCGGTTACTGCCAATGGCCGGGCAGCATCCGCGCCCTGGGAGTGGAACCAGCTCCCTCCTCACCCTGCCCCTCTAGGTATTCCACTCCAAACCCCTCTTTGTACTAATCGCTTTTGACATTCCTTTGAAGAAAGGGCCTGCTGGAACCCTGGGACCTAAATTACAGAGAACCCCTCGAATTAGCAAGGTTGCTCCTTCTTGGTAATTAGGGTGGGGACTGGGAAAACAGTGTTGTGGGCAGCTTCTTCTAGGGACCGTGTTTCTGTTTCAGTTCAGGGCTGTTCAGCTTTCTCTCAACTTGGCTTGCAGTTCAAAAGAACAGGGAGTCGTCCCCCGCATGGCCCCTGTTTTTGAAAATGGAGTGGAGACAGTCTCGTGAAGACAAGTGTGGAAACGTTTACTCAAGGCTTGCTGGGTCTACGTAACGCAGACCGAAGGGAGGAGTTTATGTTTTCTGGGTAGTTCTTAGACAGACAGCCAAACCAGGCCATTTAAGACTCCAAACTCCATTTGGGCACTTGGGAAATCCATACTAACTCTCTGCCATGACAATTTTCCTCTCGGATTTGGAACTATTTTGACAGCTCAGAGAGGAAAGCGCAGAGGTTCCAACTTAGACTCAAGTCTTCTGCCAGGCGCCCACTCAGATGAGGGTTCTTTTTCCTTTACTGTCTCTGCATCTTTCCCTGCCGTCTCCTCCCCTAGAATCAAGCGCTGGAAAAGAATCAAAACACAAATGTCCCAACCATTTGTCTAACTCGGGTCCTTCCATCACTTCCCTGGGCCCCAGAAAAGGAGAAGAAGAGCCCTGGCTGCTGCCTCCGGCATCCCATCCAGCCCCGACATGCTCAGCCTTCTGCTTTTTCCATCACGATTCCCCCTGCTCTTCCCTTGTCCTCACTAACCTTCCTTCCCTCTGTTCAATGCAAATGTCGTTTTCCTTCTCCTTACCCGTCTCCCCCAAGTCCATTGAAAGCAAGCCGTCCTGAGTTGAGAGCAATCGTGTGCAAGCATTGGACCTTCACAGGCCTGTGTCTCACTTTCCCCACCCCCCAATGCCTTTGTGAGTATAGGAAACAAGCGACAGAGACCGAACCCTGGTTGGAGGCCTTAAGATCCCACTTCACAAGCTTGTTCTCCCCAAACTCAAGTGTGCTGTCAGGAGGCAGCAAGAAGAGGGAGCGCTGGCTTTAATGCTATCGGCAACCTCTAGAAACCAGGCTTTAGCGTGCCCTAGACTGTAGGAGAAGCACGCTGTTCAGTTTTTCTTTCTTTTTAATAACAGCTTCTGAGATATAATTCATATGCCATGCAATTCACCCATTTAAAGTGTACCTTCTAGTGCTTCCTGCAGGCATTTCAGTATAATAGTTGAATGTTGATTTGGGTGCTCCGACTAGACTTGGATTCTACCCCAGCTTTGCTGCTCACAGGCTGTGTGTCTTTGGACAAGTTACTTAATCTCTCTGGATCTCAGCTTCCTTGTTTGCACAGTGGAGATGCTACTACTTCTTGTTGGGAGAGAATTCTCTGTGAGTCTCTTGCATTTCTGCACATCTTGCCAGCTGAGGCCCTGACTGCCTATGTTATAGACTATCTTTTCAAGAACATTTACATGGAGAACAGTTTGAGAAGACAGAGATGGTCTCGCTCCAGAGCAAAGGGCCAGCCTGCTTACCGCCCATTATAAAACACTTGGGTTCCCTCAGCTCAGGGTTCCTCTCTTGTAACTCAATCCACTGCATGTTTAAGTGTCGTCTGGCCCTCTGCATGTCACCCTGTGGGAACTGGGGCATGGGGAACTAGAGAAAATGTTGATACTCTGGTATTGCTATTGCTGTGGTCAATAAAGTCCTTTTTATCTGACCCAGGAGTCAAGTGTCTCCTGCTGGCATCCATGGAACTGTGGCAGGAGACCTTGTTAGTTTCAAGTAGGGTACAATCTCAGACCTGGCATAATGTGCGCCACTACCTCTCTTGTAGGGCTGTAGTCAAGATTAAATAAGATGATGCCAGTGCCCATGGGACACTGATGACAGCTTTCAACTGTCTATAAATTTCCATAGATTTACTCCTTAGTTACATAAATATTATCAAGAACGATGACGGAAACGATCCATCTAGTAATTTCTAGGGAAAGTCTTCATGGTATCCTTTTTTTTTCTCAGAAAATGGAACGCTTACCTTCTTTGAGGATCCACTATCCAATCTCCTTCCCATTCCCAGCCTTTTGGAGGCAAAAAGAATTCCCTCTTGAGCTTTATTTTTCCCGTCACATCAGAAAATTTATGACGTCCCACTAATCCAGAGGTGCCCCATTTTCCAAACATGAGAGCTTGATTTTCATACTATTAAAAAAAGAAATGAAATTGGAGAAATATTGTCAGAGACTAAGAAATAAAGCCAGCCCATAAATGTTCAAGTTCATCTAGGACTTAGCCTAGACAACCACAGAAAGCAAAAAAGCTTTATGCTCAGAAGGTGTAGACCTAACTTGGGCTGTTACTGATTTCGCAACTTTAAATAAATCATTCATCTTTCTAAGGCTTGGTGTTCTTGTCTGAAAACTGGGGATAACACTACCTCTCTTATACTGTTGTTCTGTGGTTCAAACATGCAAATGATTTTGAAAGTGCTTTGTAAACGGTGATATACCATGCTAGCCATTTCTATTATTATTCTGAGTGGTTCAAAATAGTTCTTTGAATCTTACTGTTTAAACACTTATAGAAGTCCTCAACTTATGAATGTGTAGATTTATAAAGTTTATTTGTAAGTCTACTGCTTAGAACTTGGGGCACGTTTACCCACTGAAACAATATGTAATTGAGGGTATACTTTCCAGGTAGCCTACAAAAACCTCATCTGAAACATGAAAGTCCTTTAGCCCCTTATTGGACCTAAAAGTTATGAGCCTTAATCCCCTCCCAAGCATGACAGGGAGACCAAGATCTTTCTGGGAAGCAGGTTTAGTGACTGTGGCAGACTCTGGGTTCCAGGGCATTCCTTTCCAAGTTAGAATTTATTAATCTACGAAGGTCTGCTCTTCACTGTCTCAACCACAGAAACGATTGAGATTTGCCAGTGTGATGAGTGTGACTGTTTGCGCTGAAACTGGAATTTTCGTTTTTCTACTGATAAACCCACTGAGAAGATGATGTGCACGAGCCATAGCAAAGTTTTTGGCTGAAAGACGAGGAAGGAGATTCGAGTAGGGGCCTGATGAGGAAACTCATCAAGAGGACACCATAGCGCTTGCCTCAGATGCTGGCTCTGAGCCTGCAGGGAAGATGAGCTTCAGGCAGAAGCTAAAGGGGCTGTTATCACAAGGGACAGAGAGCCTTGGGGACATGTGACAAGGACACAGAATGGAGGAGCAAAGCATTCCTGCTGCTTCTGCTTGGAAACCATCATGGCTCTAGAAAAATCCAGGCAAGGACCCTGTGTGGACAAGAAGGCAGCAGAGGTGGAGATGGAGCCTCCAGTGGCTTTGAGGGCGGTGGCCTGTAGCCGGCAGGGGTGAGGCAGGACAGTAGGAAACAAGTATTCCTGAGCAAGCACCTCACAGACCCCCAGAAATTATGGGAGGAGATTTTGCAGAGAACTAAATTCTGGTATTAGCACATGAAGGCAAGAACCAGTAAAATTTCCAGTATTGCTATTAACATGCCCCTGTTGGTATTCAGGGGCAAGTCACACAATACTACTGAAATGGGTGGGTCTTCTCTCTACATGAGTTGAAGCTTGAGCTCCACTCTATGCAGGGAAGGATCTGGAAATGGGAAAGAGAAGAAGGGAGCCCTGGGATGGTAGATCATTGCTCAGGGTTAGCTTCTTCTGGCTTGGCCACAGCCACAGAGCTGGAGGGCAGGTGAATGCTAAGAAATCCTGCAGGAAGGCAGGAACAAGCCTCTCCTTATGTATGCCCTCGTGCCCTCGCCCCACACCGCCCAGCTGGCTGGACATCAACATCCTCCACTCAGGGCCTCTCCAGTGACCTCCAGCACACCCTCTGTTTATCTCCATTAGCAACTCCAAGCCTGAGCTGTAAGGATTTGTTTGTGTGTGTCTCCCACACTTTCCATTGTTTCCTAAAGTGGTCCACTGATGCCCCATGTTTACCTCTGGTGCTAATCCCGAACCGTAACCTAAGCTGCAGAGTCAGAATGCCCAGGGTGGTTCTGGGTGTCTGCACGTTTAACAAGAAACCCAGTTTTAGAGTCATTGCAGGAGATTTTGAGATCCTTGAGGACAAGGCTTGGCTTCTTCATCATCTTCAGCACCTGGCTCAGTGCCTGGCGTAAAGACATCACTCCCTTTAGCTTGGATGGACAAATGGGTGGATGGAGGGAGATGAATGGTTGGATGGATAAATTCTGTCATCATTTATTTGTTCACTCAATACCTGTTTATAGAGGTCTGTTACATGCCAGACACTGTTGAATGAATAAAAAGTAAAAATAAAAGATGGCCATGGGTTTCTTGCCCAGTAAGCAGATCAGAAACTCAGTCAGGAACCAGTTGTTAGGTATAGCAGTGGGCAGCAGGAACAGGTTTATAGATTAGCTAGGTGGAAGACAGTTTCTCCTCATGGATTTTGAGCATGGAGGCCTATCTGTAGAGTGGAGTTCATCTGGAAATTGTCAGAAGAGACTCCCCAAATAAATCTAGTAAATTTCAATCAATAAGCACTTTGAGATAAAAATAGTATAAAAAATCAAAATAACTCTACTGTTAACTGTAAAAGTTTGTGAAAATTGTTTTCATTAGTTTAATTGTAATGAGACTTTCAATTAACTAAGTGGATTTTAAACTTGGTGAAGGTTTTTACAAATTATCTCTGTTGTTTCTGAAGTATTCAGGCAGCATTTTCTTTGTCCTTGGGCAAACTTCCCCTAAGTGTAGGATGGATCTCCCTGGGTTTAAAGACCCTCCACCCCAAGCAAGCTTATTAAGATCTGGACATCTTAAGTATCCCCTTTCCTGGGTTGGTGCCTATGTGTATGTGAGTGTGTGTCTGAGTGTGTGTGTTTGTGTGTGTGTCTATATGTGTGTGTGCGTGTGTGTATGTATACTCTACTTAGTACGCCACCATCAAGCACCAGTATGACTATTATTGAACCCTAGCTCTGAAAGCTAGAAGGGCACCCATTTTCAGTACTGCTGGTGAGACTGGGGTGGAGGTCACCTCTTGGAATTATCACACAAAGGCATTCGTCACCCTGGTGTATTCCAATGTTTGCAATAAAACTTCAAGAGGATCTTCTCCTATTCCCTTAGGTTAAGATCCCTTGAATGGGGTTTTAGATGGATGTGGTTTTAGGTGGTGGTAATGATGGTTGTATGTGCGTGTTTTCCCTAAGGGTGTAAAGTAAAAGAACCTCTTCTCCCACCAAAGAAGAAAAGATCGTGATCCATCAAATGTACCATTTCAGCAAAGACGGTGAAAGTTCCTTCCGCAAAACTATTAAACTTCTTCTCAACGGCACTTAAGCCCAGCCAGATGTTCACTCGCAATTCCACAGGCACCTTTGGCCCATTGTTTTTTTCCTGCGGATACTGTGAGGTGAACAATAACATTTTAGGTTATATCGGGCACAGCGTGGACCGTGACGTTAAGTTAAAGCCAAAAGCAAGACTGAATCGTTGCTGACACGAGTCTAATTGTATGTTTGCTTTAGTTAAAATATTCCAAATGACCCTACAGCAAAGATTAAAATAACTAAAGCAGAGAATCAGAGTGTGATCCATGGATTCCTGCCTGAGACCTTTCCAGGAGGTCCACAAGGTCAAAATAATTTTCCTAATAGCACTAACATGGTATTTATCTTCTTCACTGTATTGACATTTGCACTGATGGTACAAAAGCAATAGTCGCTAAAACCCTTGGCACTGTGGCAGGAATGAAGGCAGTGACCCCAAACTGTACCCAGTAGTAATAGCAGAAGTAATAGTAACTATGAAATCTCAGTAAAGAAAACAAAGTGTCAGTTTTACTAAAGAATTCTCTTGATCAAGGAGTGAAAATTATTATTCTTATTAAATTTCGACCCTTGAATACATGTGTTTTTAATACTTTATGTGATGAAATGGGAAGTACATACATTTGTAGCAGGGAAGTACACTCCTGCTACAAATTAGTATATGATGGTTTTCTTGTGCAATTTTTTGAGCTGTCAATTGAACTAGAGTTTTTAAAAATGAAACATCATTTTTACTTAAGACAACGATTGACAGACAAATATGGTTATTCAGAGTTGAGTATGGGGCAGACATATTCTTTAACATACAGTAAACCTCTCCCTTCAAGGAAAATAGCTCTTTGTTTGTTACCAATGACAAAATTCAAGCTTTCAAGTAAAAAATAGAGTTTTGGAAAACTTGTATCTGTCACAGTGAGTTTGATAGCTTCCCAATACATAAAGACTTTTCTGATAAGTGATATTCAATGTGATTTTTTTTCAATATTGTAAGATGAAATGCATCAACATTAGGAAGATCTGCAAAACAGTGAACCAATGTTTTCCAAATGATCATACTCGAAGTTACAAAATCATGCTTGGATAAGAGTCATTCAAAGTTCAAGAAAGTCCAATAGATTTTAATGTAACTGAGTATGAAAAATGTATTGATACAGTTTCAGATTTCACATGACAACCTTCTAAAAGGTATCATTTGAGTTTGCTGTTATGTCAAAAGTGAATATCCACAATTATCCCAAAAGGTTATTATAATACTCTTCCCTTTTCTGACTGCGTATCTCTGTGAGGCTGGATTCTCTTCATATAATTCAACCAAATAACTTATTCTATCAACTTAAATGCACGAGCAGATATGGGAAGCCAGTTATGTTTCCTGCTAAGCAAGACATTAAAGAAGTTTGCAAAATTATAAAATATGATCACTCTGCTTTCTGATTTTTTACAAAAAATATAGTTATATTTTATAAAAACATATAATTTATGTTAACATTTGAAAGTAAATATATAATTCATATGTAATTTATGTCAATAATAGGTTTATTATCATTACTGTTAAATGAATTAATCAATATTTTTAAAATTTCTCAGTTTCAATTTCTATTACAGTAAATATTGATATAACCTACATAAATCAAAGCTCTCTGGGATCGTCATTCGTTTTTTTAAAGTATAAAGGGATCCCAAGGACAAAAAATTCACAGAATTAATGCTTCCTAAACTCTATAATAATGAATACTAACAAAATCAACAAATATATAAAACATTCTCTTAGAAGCATTTTGCTGTTTATCCACCGAGTTCTAAAACCTAACACAGAGAAGATGTCTTTGTCTCCCCTCCCGCCCCCTGTGAAGTTTTATTGATTAATCAGTTTGCTTCTACTCACTGCTGAGGTCAATTGTAATTGTGGTTCTATCTTAAGTAAAATTTATTCTACCAAGAGACACTTGAAAGAACGCAATCACTCTGATTCTATTTACACCCTCCTGATTAAAGAGAAATGAGCAAATTTATTAAAAGTTAGCAGATATTTCCTTGTTTTGAGAGCACTCTCCCCTGACTCTACTTTTTCTCTTCTTGATTTTTATTTCTGTCCCCTAAATCCAATGAACACCAGCTGGGGTTGGTCAGAGAGAGGATGTCAAGACACATAGATGGGAACTATTCTGATGTCATTGTTTCTAGTCCCAGGCCCTCCTTTGGTTCCCCGTGTGCACACACAGAGCAGTTACCAATACAGGGTTCTAAGATAGGCTCATGGGTTCTATGAAGCTCTCAAATTCTATGCAAAATATTGGATGCACAAGCGATGTGCATTCCCCCCAAGGAGAGGACCAATAGCTTTCATCAGGCCTTTACGATAGTCCTGACTCTAAAAATGTTCAGAATCTCTGCCCTAAAGTAGAAATTATCAAAATGTTTCAATCTGAGGACCCACGTGGCTACAGCAATAGATTCCATGGACTATGTATACTACCTTCTCTTTTTTCCCCCAACACTCACTAGAATGAAGGGAAGAAAAGCATTGCTTTGCATGAGACATTAGAAGTAAGTGGAAAATTTATGCCAGAAAGCAGAGCATTCACAATGCCATGGTAATATAGATGTCACAAAAACATCTAAGGAGGTGTCCTTGATTGAAAGCCAGTCAACCTCAAGTCACTCTCTGAGAATTCTCGCCCAAGAGGAAGGGACCAGAATGGGCTAGAATTGATCACAACCACCCTTGCCATTCAATAATCAGCCGGTTACATAACGCAGCCCCTTCTCAGGAACACAGGGTTTGCATTTGGATGTATTTCACATCACACAGAGAAGACGCGTACCTTCAGAAGGACGGTTTGGGTTTTCCCACAGTATTTCCCAGAGGCGTTCTCACCGCTGGTGGAGTATAACACCTGATGTGCAGGAATTCGTGCATAGGCCAGTCTTTTCTCTCCCCGGATCATCCAGATGATAATGTCAGGCATACTGTTCTGCGGCTGGTCACGAGGGTTGGTGGAAAAGGAGGCAAAGCTACAGTTAGTCTGGAGGACTTAAGACCCCATAGACTGGACCCTCAGGGCTCCATTTAGCACAGACATGCCGTGGTTAGGGCTCTATCCTAAATTCCTGGGAGTCATATCTTCCAGGACCACACTGTGAGCCTGCAGGGCTGGGAGGCGGGCTGGGCGTGGCCACAGGGATCAGAGGGAAGCAGAGGGGCAGTTTCACCTGGCGAAAGCCCTACCTACTCTGCTCTGAAATACTCCCTCGCATCTCAAGCATCATTTGAAGAAAGCCGGCAGCGGCAGTCAAAGGGTTACAGGTTGCATATGTTTTACGGGACACGGAGTGTTTCTGTCTCACAATCCAATATTTGCCAAATCTGAAATATTAATTTAGTTTTTAAAAACCTCTTTTTTTCTGATTATAAAGGAGATCTAAGTTCACCATAGAAAACTGTGGAAGCACCAAAGCATACGAAGTACAAAATAAAAATTACCTGTAACCCTGTGTTTTTTCCAAACGTATTTCTACTCACAAATGCATTATTGCCTACTGTCGTGATCTCTGAAGGACAGTGGCAGCCAACATTTATCCAGCACCTCCTGTGTGCCCTGCACTGTGCTAAGCCCTTCTCATTCATCGTCCTTAAATCTTCACACACCAATGTTACAATACAAACTGAGCACTGTGTTTATCTCCATTTCACAGATGGGGAAACTAGGTTTAGAAAGGTTGAGTAACTTGCCCAAAGTTATACATGGTAGATCCAGGATTCAAACCCAGGTCTTTCTGATCCCAACCAAAGCTGACATTTTAATTCTCTGTACCACATAGATCTGCTGCGACATCATTCAAAATATTCTCTGACAGTACTGTGAAAATGATGGTTTGTTTACTTTTAAAGACATTTCTAGGATCAACAACTCAAAATTCTTCTCCTACCCTGATTTCAACAACATTCACCCCTGTTGCCCATTAGCCTTCCCAGTCCAGTGACTCCTTGAGTTTTATAATCTGCCAGATCTGCTCAATAGCTAAGATAATGTAATAGATTCTCCTTCTACCACTCCCAGCCTTGGCACCGTCCCATAGAATCCTTCCTCCATACCAGGTGACATTTGTGTAGTTTAAAGGTCTTACCTCTTCAGTCAGCTGCATTAATTTATCAAGCCAGTCTTCAATTTCCGCCAACGTGGACTTCACATCTGTGGCTTCAGATCTCATCCTCACGGCGGCCTCATGTATCTGAGAGAGCGCTCTGGACCGCAGCTTTCGGATCTGAGTATCTAGAATTGTAACATTGGCTTTTCCTTCTGTGAGAGGCAACGTGTACCTAAAAAATAAAAAAAGGAAAAAAGGAAGAAAGAGAGAGAAACAGAACTGTTGAGTTCATTTATGTTAGGTTTCCATCTTGCGAACCACATCAACCTCCTAACTGATTCCACAAGCATTGCCTGGTTTAAGGTGGAGCTGAGTTGCCAGAGCAGACCTGCCAGATGGTCTCTCAGTGCTCAGGAGGGAGACAGGGGGATTCAAATCCCAAAGCAATGTTAAGCCTTAGGGATTAACCTAAGGCCCAAGGAGATACTGGAAAGAAGACGAAACAGCAGCAGCTGGGAGAAACTGGCTTTCCCCTCTTTTTCTTCCTAGAATCACTGCAGGGACCCACAACATGTTGGAAGAGGAAAGGAGGTTAGAAATCATTTAGCTTCAGGGTTCTTAACTTAGGGACCAGGGATCCTCATGCAGTTTTCAGGTGAGCCTCAGGAGGTCCGTGAAAGCCTGGAACTTATTAAGAAAACTGTATGCGTCTGTGTTAACATGCAGTGTGACATAATGATGAATGCAGGTTTTGGAGCCAACTACTTGGGTACTAATCGTGGCTCCATTATTCTTCACCAGTTCTGTTATCTTGGCTGTCACCTACTCTCCTGTTCTCCTACCTTCAAATGTGAGAAACACCTTGCATGGTGGTTGTGAGAAGGACAAGAATGACCGTATGGAGAACATTTGAACAGTTGCATTGTAAAGTCTAAATAACGCTGCCATCACCATCATCTCACTGTCATCTTCATCACTGACATCATCTCATCGGATTCTCCAAGGGGCCCATGAGCTCCAAAAGGATTAAGAATCATTTACACAGGCCAAGCCCCCATTCAAAATGAGAACTGGGAAGTATAGTGACGGGACCCCCAAAGGTTACTGAGAATGGCCACGTTGGAGCCAGAATTAGTTGTCCTCTGCCAAGCCTTCCCTCCCGCTATGGCAGCTGGTGGGACACAGGGTGAGGTTGTCACCAGTTTCAGGAAGTTCTACTCACACTATCCTCACCTAGAATTTCCACTCACTTGAATTTCACCCAGCTTCTTAAATGAAGGAAATCCTAACATGACTTCCCTTAAATACTGAATTTCCTTTTACAGAAAGTTGAAAAAGATTCCAATTTGATTCTTCAAAAACAGCTCACATCAGAAGTGTAAATAGATATGTCTGTGATTTGCTCAGCAAACCTTACATTTCTCAGATATTTTCTATATAAAAGTTATTACCAAATGTTTCTGTTTGGTTTCATTAATAACTATAGCAATGCATTGGAAGGGTTAAGTCCCTGGAGTGATTCTTCGAGGCAAAAGTTTATCTGGAAGCTGTTTGATCAGAAGTCACACCGGAGCCCTTTGACAGATGTTGACTGTGGAACATGTGGCAGGAAAAGGGGCTGAGCCGGTGAACCAACTCTGGGCATCAGACGTGTCATTTCACTTCTTTGGGCCTTTGATATCTCATCTACAAGACAAGTAGACTGGAGGAGATGCTGGTTAGGACCCAGCTCTAAAATTCTGAATTTAAACAAGCCTCCAGCAGTACTTCATTTCGGCCACGTTGCAATTACCTGGCTCAACCGCTAGAAGGCACAAGAAGACAGGGCGACTTAGGCATTAGCCGCGAGCGGGGAGAAAGGCCGTGGTTCTTGCTGCTTGTGGAAAGCATTCAGTGTGCTTTTCTTTTGGAACTTCCCTGTCCACTGCTTTATTAGCCAACACTGAAAACGGGTTTGGAATGAATCACTTCCCGCTTTGATTTCCAAATGATAAAAGATCTGAGCTGTTTCCCCAAGTCACTGTTATGAAAGGTCCTGTGGTTAAGTCAAATCTATGGGTTTGGCCTAACGGAGGCTTGGCCACAGTGTATGTTAGGCATTCGGTAAAAGAATAAGTAAAAAGGCTGTTTCTAAAAATATGTTTATGAATTAGGAACATTGTTCTGAATGGTAAAATTGCTGCTTCACCCCCAGACCCCGTTCTCGGTGGAAAGCGGATGCCACCCTTCTCCAAGGCGGTGGGCATCACACTAGCTCCCTCCGTCCCTCCCCTGTCCCTTGCCCCAAGCTACCCTGAGACATGCTTCTGGGTGTGGGGCCCCAGCCTCCCCAGGCTACTTTAGAATTGGCACCAAATCAGAAAGTAGAGCTTTTCCTGGTGGTGATTCAGAGACTCCTCCCACTGAGGGCCTTTTGAGAAGCTTGAATAGTTCAAATTCATTTTTTAGACAAACACTAGAAACAATTCCAGAGGCTCTTACAGTCTTAGGATTTCAGGGAGAAGAGCTTGGCTAGAAATTCTGAGAGAGAAATAAGATCACTGTACCTTGTGTCTTCTATAACTTCGTCTATCAGCTTCAACCACAATTCAGCCAGCTGGTTTTCAGGAATTTTACCTTGTATCCCCGATTTTAGAGCCTCTACGTTTGATTGCTGAAGAATTTGAAAAGAGAGGAAATAATTGGTAATTGCGCATTATGCTATTATACCCCGTAAAGGTTTAACTTTTATTTTCGAGAAAAAAAAATACATAAAAAGGCTCAATTACAGAAAAACTAAAGGGTTTTTTTCCCTTTAATAATACTCACCATATCTTAGAGCTATTTATTTTTGATTAAAATACAATTAAGACTAATATGTTTATGTAATAGGACAACCTTTTCATATAGTTTGACCTTTGAAACCATGTAAATATTTATGTATTCAAAAAACAAATAAAATGAAACCAGAAAGGATAGGGGAGAGAACCCTAAAATGGGATATAATCAGAAACAAAATGGATCTCATTATATTTCAGATGAATAACATAATTACACTGAACTAACTCAAGTAACTTTTGAAAACAATATTTTGACTATGTACTCTCAAAGGCAAAAACAGAAACAAAAAACCATAAACTTGTCGAACCCTAATTAGTAGGCTTATTTTTCACAGTGGCTTATCTATGGATTTTACAATTGAACAAATGAGTAAATATATTAGAGATAACAAAAGCCAGATTTCTCACTATTGGAGAAGAAAATTATAAATATAGAAAGAGAGAAAGCTAGAATAAACTCTGTGGTATTGGACTGGAATTGGAGGTATCTTTATGAACTCATGGTTTTTAGTATATGGATGAATAGAGAAATAAATATACATGTGTGCGTGTGTATGTGTGTGCAAGTGTGCCGGCAGAGAAAGCCCAGAAACAACATTTCAGTAGTAGTGAGCACTTAGTGTCCAGATCTTGTTTTTTAAATGCCATTTGTCACTAAAAGGAACCAGGGCTCCTTGGAGAAATGGTGATTCCAAGGCTGAGGCAGAGAAAGTACAAGACAAGCCCAGAACGTATTGTTGTGTTACGTTGAGCATCTGCCAAAAGAGAGGTCAAGGGAGGAGTGCCCACCATGAGTCCCAAAAGTCCTCTTCATGGAAAGTCACCGTCCTGTCCAGAGTAGCATGGAATTAGGACAGCTTGGAGAGAGTTGATAAGAAGAACCAGATGGAAAGAGCTGAAGAACATCCAAAACACAATTAGAATACAGGTGTGACTAATTCTCCATTAATGCCCTTAAGGAGGACTGGAAATCAGTACTACAATTACATTGCATATCGGTTGCAGCTTTATTATATGAACAGTTATGATTCAGTTAATTTAAACCTCTTATTATCCCACCATGTTGTCTTTGTAACATAAAATAATACTCTTAGATTTTGCCACAGAGTCTTACGTCAGGTATACTCCCCAAACCCCATATGTCTTGGTCCAGCCCTGGTAGAGACTAGATCTTAGAAAAAAATGAATATTAATATAATTTGGAAATCAAAACACTGATGCCAGATAGACTTTATCAAATAGGAGTAACTCAGTGTCTTTGACTTAATTAGAAATATCCCAAACACATCCCCATTCTCGGGCCAACCTAGCTGACCAGTGTCAACTAGATGGATAATCATAGATATCACGTCTATGCAGTTTTCACCAAAGGAAATCCACAAACACCCAAACAAGGAAAGTTCCTCTGTTCTGTAGCAAGAGTGGAAAGTGCCAGACACTGGTTCCTTTAAGCCACCTCTTCCTACAGTGGAGATTTTTACTGCACTAACAGCAAAGCTCTAAGAGTTGCATGTTACTATTGGAATGAGCCACTCTCCACATACAAATTGTGGAAAAAACTATGAGTTTCCACTCTACCCCCCACATTTCCCATCCTCCCCCCTTCCACGGTGAGAAAATTTTATTGGGGTATACACCTGCCCAGGCATAAGACTACATTTCCCAACTTCCTCGTAGTTAGATTTGACTGTGTGACTGTATTCAGACCAACAGAACTTGAGTAGAAATCACGTCACCTTTGGGTCTTTCCTTTAAAATGAAAGGCCTGTGTCATCTTCTCTTCACTCTTTTCCCCTTACCTCGGGCTGGAAGGGACAACTCCTTAGTGATGGCAGAGAAACCAGGGGGAAGAGCCTGGGTCCCCAAATACCGCTGACCCTCCATACTGGCTTTGAACCCTCAACCTCAGCTGTTACTAAAGAAATTGCTGTTACCTTGTTGCCCACTGTATTTTGAGATCTTTGTCACAGTGGTCTAGGCTGCATTCTAACTAATACATAGTTCACTCTGTCTGGTAAAGGGAAATGCAGAAAGGGTAAACTTACCAGACGTTCTACCATAACTAGGAGAGTGTTGACTGCATCCAGGCGATGACTGATATCCTCCCAGTATGAAGTCAGGGTAACAACTGGCTTTGTGTGGGCCCAAGGCAAGTAATAATAGTAGTTCCCTAGTATAAGACATGGGGGTCAGTGAATCTTGGACACTTAAAACAGACAACATGTTTATTAAAGAGATGTGCAGACTGAGCTGCTGAGGAAGCCATATGCTTGGGGTATGGTTTGGGTTCTTTGATTTTATTCAATTAAGCAACTGAGGGATAGAAAGTTCTTTCTCAACCAGCCTGTTTTAAAAATCTCTCTAAAATACTCTAGTAAACTGAGTACAATCACCTCAGGATCTTTTAATGATTCAAGGTCACGCATCTGAACATCAGTGATGATTACATAACGTGGTGGCAGAAAATACAGAGAGCATAGGAGGTTAGATGGAATGTGTTTGTCCCTGCAAACTGCTATTATAAGTAAATATTTTTGTTGGAAGTGGGGCAAAAGGAAAGAATTTTCTGTTCTTTGAAAGCCTTAGCTGGCTACATGGGGTTTGGTATTACTTAGAGCCTTACCATGATTAAGAATTATTAGCTGATGTTTTCTAGGGCATTTTATTCTTTAAAACTGCTTGTATAAAAATTAGGTAAAAACTATGGCAGCACTGTTGGGTTATTTGATCAGAATGCCTCTCTCCCTTCTCTATACTCTCAAACCATTTTTTGATACTTTTATTAGGGCATTCTCATACCTTGCCTTCTATTATGATTTATTTTACACACTAGAATGTTAGCTCTTTAAAAGCGGCGACCATTTCTCACTCATCATGTTCAAATAGAGCTATTTAATCCTCACGGCAACCCTGGGGAAGACGGAGACGCTGAGGGCTGGAATGAAGCGGTGCGGTTGAGGTCAAAGCGCTGATGAGTTACAGGGCGAAGACCGGAAGCCTGAGTTTCCAGGGCCTGGGCCAGAGCCCCATCCACTTCAACTACGCAATCTAAGAAAGGTTTGGGGTTTGGTAGGGGCAGGAGCTGCTCTGGGGGAGCTCAGTATTTAGCAGAGTCATCATGTTGGGACTTTACAAGGTAAAGCCGGTGTTAAAGCC
This sequence comes from Avahi laniger, assembly GCA_963575035.1. Taxonomy (NCBI): domain Eukaryota; kingdom Metazoa; phylum Chordata; class Mammalia; order Primates; family Indriidae; genus Avahi; species Avahi laniger. Next base: position 18,525 of record CAUYSK010106885.1, read on the forward strand.
GGGCAGAGGGGGTTGGGGTTCAGCTCCTGGCAACGGGACCTACAACTTCTTGGGTCTGGCTAATTTTTTTTTAATTTTTTTAAAATTTATTTATTTATTTATTATTATTTATTTTGTTTTTTTTATAAAAAATAGAGATGGGGTCTCGCTCTTGCTCAGGCTGGTCTCGAACTCCCGAGCTCAAACGGCCCACCTGCCTCGGCCTCCCAGAGTGCTGGGATTACAGGCGTGAGCCACCGCGCCCGGCCAAGGGTCTGGGCAATTTTGAAGGTGCCTGAACTCTGACTACGCTCTCTTCCTCATTCAACCTTTTCCTTTCCACTAACCATATGCTGGGGATATGGCTGCCAGAGAGAGGGTACAGCACACGCTTCCTGTCTTGTGCTGCAGAGGAGAGAACGGTTGGTGCCAATCTTACCATCAAATATGGCGCGGCTGTATTGTGTGGTTGATGCCAAAGGCTTACAGGTCGCGTCGAACTTGTTGCCGTAGTTCCCAATGCTGACTTCAAACTGAATGGCTTCACCAATATCCTGCAACATGGTGGCCGAATGAAAGACAGCAGACAGGCTGTACTTCCGCCTTCGCTGGTATTTCTGTAAAGTATGAGCAGACATAGGCTCAGTGAATCTCCTTTTGCCCTTATTTATATGTGGATTTCTAGCAGATGAAATTCTAAACCTAATAATTAAACACCGGGAGAGAATGTTCTTGGACCCGGCAGTTTCCCTTGAACTCATACAAGTGAGCAAAGACAGAGAAGTAGCAGGATGTTCATTGCAGCGTTGATCTAAATAAGAAAAAAAGAAAACAATACAAATGTCTGTCACTACAGATTATGTTATATCCATATAATGGAAAGAAAGCTCATAAAAAGACTTAGGTAGATCCATATGTGTTTACAGAAAAAGTATATTTTACATGAATCCACTAAATATATATTTTTAATATTGTCATAGGCATGGAGAAGGTCTGTAAGAATATAACTCAAATTGTTAACAGTAGTTATGTTGGGCAAGGTAGGGAGATTACGGCAAATTTTATTTTCTAACTTACACATTTTTAATTTTTTGTATTGTTTATTAATTTTCTAATCAGAAATATATTTTTGATACCAGATTTAAAAATAAATGAAATAAGGTGAATTTATTTTTCTGAAATGGAAATCAAACTTCCTCTCTCTCTTTCTAAATCACTGATTTAGTGAATGCGTCTGTGTGTGAGGAAGCTGAAGATAGGGCCAAGAATAACGACTCTGAGCATCTATCAGCCTAGCAGAAATGACCATGAACCCTTCAGGCCTTCCCTCACTAGCACGTAAAATCTCTTGAATCCACATCCTTCCTCAAATCCTTGCTCAGATGACATTTCTCCTTCTTTAAGAACTACATCGCCACTGATCTGTAGGCACTCTGCTTTCTTCAGTTTTTTTCAAACAGCCATGCAACGGTTTAAGTTGCTGTACTTCATTATGTCCTGTGCATTCTGCCCTTTAATACCGTCCACAGCCATATCTGTTCTGGAGCCCTGTTGGTGTCCAGGCTCTGTGGACACTTGCCCAGCTAGTAGGCGAGAACGTCAGTGGTTACCACAGTGCAGCCACGTTGGCTATGGGCTCCACCTGTGAACTTGTGAGACCCACGAGCGATCATACTCAAACTGCTTGACAATTTCTCACCACAGCAAGTTTAGTTCAACAGCCTTTAGAGAAAGAATTCCAGCTCTGTGGTCCTTCAGTTTGAGATGTGGAGGCCACACAGGTATCAAACTTTGGCATACAATGACTTTTTTGTTGGTGTATTTGGTTTTTTCCTTGCTACCAATTTGTGTACCACAATCTAAGTAATAAAGTAATGATGCCTTTCGCCTCTTGGATGTTAATAAAAATTACTTGATCCCTCTAGGATATTTATTAATTGATTTTGCTTCCTTTCATTACCCACTCATACCATGACTTTTGTTCAATAAAATGAAATCACTACCAAGGATGAGTCTTCCAGCTTGTGCGATGCAAGAATATGCTCACACATTTACGGAAGTACTTAGACAACCATTTTAAAAACTTCCTTTTACCAGCCTGAGCAAGAGCGAGACCCCATCTCTACCAAAAATAGAAAGAAATTAATTGGACAGCTAAAAATACATAGAAAAAATTAGCCGGGCATGGTGGCACATGCCTGTAGTCCCAGCTACTTGAAAGGCTGAGGCAGTAGGATTGCTTGAGCCCAGCAGTTTGAGGTTGCTGTGAGCTAGACTGACGCCACGGCACTCACTCTAGCCAGGGCAACAAAGTGAGACTCTGTCTAAAAAAAAAAAAAAAAAAACAAACAACTTCCTTTTAAACATGTGGTAAAATATAGATAATATAAAATTTACCATTTCTAATGATAAGTTCAATGGCATTAAGTACACTCGCATTGTTGTTCTACCATCACCAACCATCCATACACAGAACTCTTCCCATCTTGCAAAATTGAAACTCCACACCCATTAAACAATAACTTCCCATTCCTCCCCCCCCACCCCCGCCCCGGCCCTGGCAATGACATTCTACTTTCTGTCTCTATTAATTTGACTATTCTAGGTACCTCACATAAGGGAAATCATGCAGTATTTGTCCTTTTCTATCTGACTTATTTCACTTAACATGATGTCTTTGATGCTCACTCATGTTGTGGCATGTGTCAGAATTTCTCTCCTTTTTAAGGCTGAATAATATTTCATTGTAGGAATATATCACATTTTGTTTATCTATTCATACACTGATGAACACCTGGGTTGCTTCTACCTTTTTGTTATTGTAAATAACACTGGATGTACAAATATTTGTTCGAGTTCCTGCTTTCAATTCTCTGGGGTATATAGCCAGAAGCGGAATTGCTGAATCATATGGTAATTCTATTTTTAATTTTTTGAGTACTGTTTTAAGAACTCCTGAGGTGACTGTAGCTTGTGGTCTTAAAGAATCCCTGGATACCTCACTATTACAAAGAATCCATTTTGGTTAAAGGAATTTTTGACATGGTATAATAGAATCCTCCAATAGGATTTTAGCAGAAACTGTTAGCAAAAGCTTGGCACTTGTTCACAAGGCCCAATCAGAAGAAAAAGGACAAGTAGTTTGGGGAGGAAGGAAAGAGACATTTATGACTTTGTCAGCCAAAGGAGGAGGATGGAGACTCCTGTCTGAAATGCCATGGTCCTAATAACAAGCAGAAATACAGAGCTTTTAAAGGATAGGTTCTCAGCTTCAGGCAATGACTGTTCAACTACAGTTGATGATTCTGATCTTCCCATCTCTGCTGAAGACAATCTCCTGACCTTTACCCAGGACCTCCCTTTACCAGTTTTGTGCTGAGCCATCTCTGTTGCACAAATAACAAAAGACTTACCCTGCCCCTCCCAAGCACCACCCTGAGGCAGGGACACAGGCTTTAGTTCTCAAAAAGGAGTGCAGGATGTGTTAAAGAGACAGAAAATATTTTTGCCAGTTTTTCAGGCCATTTCCTCTGTTACAAAACCCTCTGAGCCAACATTGGTTTGCAACCTAACTGCATATTGAATTACCTGGAGAGCTTTAGTCTGGACATTGTGATTTTCAAAGCTTCCCTGTTTTAGTGTATTGTCTCTTTGGCAGAGAGGAGCTTGAGAGACTTAGACTATTTGTCAAGAGCTCTGCTTAACTACCCATAACTAAGCCCCCTGAACTACAAGTGGTTGAGGAATGCTATGGAAATTCTGGGTTTGAGTTTGAAATGTGTAAAAATTAAAAAGTAGGAAGTTATTTGTATAATGTTAGTCAGAACTTAGCAGCACAACTTGTTCTTTGTAAACCACCTAGGATGACACAAGAGAAGGGAAGGAGCTAAAAGTAGGAAACGTAATTTGGGACCTGAGTCAGGGCCTGGAAGAAAGTGACCAATATTTAAGCCAGAGCCATCTATCAAGCCAGGGGCTGCGGAGTACAGAGAAGGTCCACGGGGAAGCTCCGCTGGGGGGTGCAAATGCCACCTCTGCCAAGCCGGCTCTGCCCTGCACACCTCCACATGGGCAAGGATTGCATTAGAACTCCTGGATGTTCTCATGCAGACCTTGTACATTTACCCACAGAATCCCTGATAGGACCCTCACCCTGGAGAGTCTGAGCCCTAAAAACAATAGTTTGGGTTTCAGGGGGGTGGTGCACTTGGCTCTTTGGCAACCAAGTTGCCCTTTGCTGCATCCTTTTCAGCTCTACCAAAAGATTTTATTATTTGCACACAACCCAGAACACGAGACCTCTATAAGATGGGTAAGTGTCATGATCACATTCTAGGTTGACTAAACTCATTAAATCCCTCCGACAGGTGGCACAACTCTGCCCATCTCACTCCCTCCTGGGGCTCCTGGCTGCCCGAAGTGTGCCATGTCCTCAGAATCTCAGCTCCTCTCCTGCTTTGTCATGCTGGCAGGTTTTTTCATTTTCACCTCATTTCATTCTTGTTTTTAATTAAACTTATTTAATAACAAAAGACATACTAGTTTGCTGTTTTTGTTTAATTATTTGGAACAAATAAAACTAATTCTGTTCTGTACACCAGTTAATAAAAAGCTTCTTTTTTTAAAAAACTGTTGACACATATTGTGGGCTGGTATACTGTTGGCTCTTTTTATTTTTTGCTTTTATATTTACTAAATGCATGAGATAAGCTTCCTTGCTTATAAGTGTTTAATTATTTGTAGTAAAGAAAACTAATTTGGTTTTGCATTCCAGTTAATAAAGGACTTTTCCTTTATACTTGGTTTGCCCCTCTCCCCCAATTATGGTTGTTTACAATTAAGAGAGGCCACATGGACTCAAGTCATATTCTGGTGATAAAGGAAAATAAAGAGGCACCATAATGGTTGAATGTCCATGATGGCATTTCTGCAAAACCCTGAATTCCAACCAACATCTCTAAGAGCCAATTCTAGTCTGTAACTACACATGTCAAGAATCACCATGCCATCACCGTGTGTTTCCATGGAGGCCTTCAGGTGGTTTCTAGACATTCTCCTGCATGATGCATGATCCCAGCAGCAAATAGCATTGTAAGCTGCCCCATTTTTCCACCCACCCTCCCCTTGTTTTCCCTTGTCTTAATTTGTCCTCAAGATCTGTTGCAATCCCTGAACTTTAGAGTGGACACTGCTGTGCAGTAGATAGAGAGACTATAGCTAGGATGTTAATTTTAACAGAGGGAATGGCATGAAAAAGGGTAAAGTGTGTTACAAGCTGTCTCTTTAAAACCTTCCCCACTCGTTTTGGGAATTAAAATATGCATCCCTGTTAGAAGGGCAGGGGGGTGTTTTTTGTTTTTTCCTATCACAGAAAATGGCTCAATGGAACTGTGTGGGCAGAGGTCAGGAGACTGTCTTCACCAGAGATGGGGTCGATGAGAACCATTAAGCAGCAATACCCTGAAGCTGAAACTCCCCCCTTTAAAAGCTCTCTGTTTCTGTTTATAGTTAGGAAAATGGTACTTAAGATACGAGTCTGCCACTGTCCTCATTTGCTGGCAAATTAATAAACCTCCCTTTCCTTCTCCTCAAACCACTTGTCCTTGTTCTGATGTGGCCTCGGGGACAAGTGCTGAACTTTCAGTACCATAATGACTTTTGGCTTTGTGTCTCTTTAACAAGTAAAACACAAAATAAAATGGATTTACATTCTGTGATCTCACAGCATAAACCCTTGGAATCTGCTTATAGAGATTCTGCTTGATTTATGGCCTATTCTACAGGAGTAAGGTTGGAAACGTCAGGATGAGTCCAACACTCTAGGTCTTCAATTGTCCTTAATCCTTTTTGCTATTATATTATGGTAGACTCATCACTTGTGTTTTAGTCCATTCAGGCTGCTATAACAAAAATATTATAAACTGGATGACTTATAAACAACAAATATTTCTCTCTCACAGTTCTGAAAACTGGGAAGACCAAGATCCAGGTGCTAGCAGATTCAGCATCTAATGAGGGCCATCTTCTGTTTCACAGATGGCATGTTCTGGCTACATCCTCACATGGAAGGAGCAAAGCAGCTCTCTGGGGCCTCTTTTATAAGTGCGCTAATCCCATCCATGAGGACGGAGACTTTATGAGCTAATCACCTCCCCAAAAACCCACATCTTAATACCATCACCTTGGGAGTTAGGTCTCAACACATGAATTTTGGGCAGACACAAATATTTAGACCATAGAAATTTGCAAGGAATATGTTCCTGAGATCATAGCAAACCTCGAAATTCAAGAACTTCATAATATTCTATCATTTCCCCCAGGAACTATATGTAACAAAGTAACTGAAAAATTCGGGGGACTCCTTGAGACCCTAATTGAGAGTTGCTGCAGCAATGTCAGGAATAGTGAACCACAAAGCCTCACTGTCACCCCGATGGCTGGCTAGGTACATGCACTACCATTCACAAACATGCCTCTCAGTACATTTGATTCAAATTCTCACCTTAGCAAAATCAATTCCTTACTACACATCAAGAAATTTTGAGATAACTCAAGAGCAGTCAAAACTATTAACATTAAATCCAATTATGGCACTGTTGACTTTATGGCATTCATGGCATAATAATATTATTTATGTGTCTGTATATCAGTGAGGGTGGGAGAGAAGAGGAGTAGGGTGATGGAGAAGGACTCTATAATTTTTCAAAGAATTATATCCCAATGAGTTATTATAATAACCTGGCCTTTAATATCGACTTCCGCAAGAGGTAGACTCAACAAAAAAATCTGCCCTAAGATTTTAAAATGTGATACATTAATGTATAAAACCTGAAAAAACTGTCATGTAAAAGCTGTAAGCAATTTCTGATTCTAGAGGCAGAGCTGAGAGGTCACATTCAAGGCAGATCATTCCTTTGTTTTAGGAAAATTTTTGGAATGGATCCTTAACCATGATGTAAAGCAAATACCTACCAGGGTTCTTTCACGATTTATTTATTTTTATTTATTTAATTTTTATTTTTTTAGAGATGGGGGTTCTCACTGTGTTGCCTGGACTGATCTCAAATTCCTGGGCTCGAGCAATCCTCCCATCTCAGCCGCCTGAGTAGCTGGGACTACAGGTGTGCACTGTGGCACCTGCCTTCTTTCACAACTTAAATAACCTGAATTTAACTGTTCCATTTGATAAACTTTCAAATATATGTTTTAGCCAGGGCTATGTTATAATCTTTGCTAATATGGGGAGACAATTGTTTCTTTTCCCCGTATGAAGTTAGACTGATGGCCTGTGGCTTGCTCTGAGGTGTAGAGAGAGAGGCAATCTCAGGAAGAATACACAGCACGATCCTTTCCTCTTAAAGAAAGAAACAGGATTGAAATTGATGCAGCTCAAGAACTGACTACTGATGTTCCAAATGCACAAAGACTAAAGAATCCAGAATACGCTGCTTCAGATGCTAACCTAATATAACTGTCTTCTGGAGAAGTGATGAGCAAGGCCACATTGCTAGGGGGTGGGGAGGCGTAGAGAAGGGAGCATTTCCTCTAAAGGGAGTGGATATTCTCCCTGTCAATCATCCTGAAAAGAGGCAGATCTTCTCCCAGGCTGACATTAGACACCTGGAAGGAAGGAGAAAGCTCTTGCTCTCTTGAGAACTTGTGGCAGTTGGGCCTGGACTGAGATGAACATGTATTCAGGGCATGACTGGAGTTTGGGGAGAACGGAGAGCTGAGTCTGCCACAAGGAGGCAGGCTGGAAGGAGACAGGGAGGCTGTCTGCCAGAGAATCACTGATTTAGCAGCCATGTTGTCACTATTTCACCGTGTTTTCCTATTCTTGTCCCGGAACTGAAAGTAAAAGCTTTTTTAAAGTTGCCGTTTGGTTTCTGTTGTAATGTGGGAAAATCAGAGCAGAGCCTGTCCCACGCTTGGAGTGGGGGGTGACAGGGAGGCAGCAGCTGTGGGACGCTTTGGGGGCTGGGGTGACTTGCAGCCCAGCAAGGAGTGTCCCTGGACAGAGAGGCATCAGGGAGCTGGCTGCTCTGGCAACAATTCGGATTTGTGGAACATGTGAGCCTGGCTCTGGGACTCTCAGAAATAGCTGGTGTGGGGGAGGGGTTGAACTGGGAAGACTTCCTGTCTTCAAGGAGGAATGGGGGCTCAGAGCCATTGTAACGTAGGCCTTGAGGAAGCGTGCCCTCACATGCTGGGGAGCCTGAGATACACAAGCCACCTTGAAAACAGAAATGATGAGTGGTGGCTCCTATGGCATTGAGTGGTGGCTCTTGTGGCCACCTCCCTATAACCCCCCAACCCCAGTGAGCAAACAGGCCATTCAGCTTGGGGGTATCAGTGCTCTTGCCAGTTTTCAGTAGGGTATCAACATCTCAAAGGATGAAGCAAGTCTCACCACCCTGACAGGGCTGTTGTCGACACGTCCAGAGGTTGTCAAGGGCACTTGCTGTGAGTCAGGTCTCCCTCCAACTTCACCCCAGCTGACCCTTCAGTCCCTGGATGTCCCCTTTTCTGTACCATGCATTGTTTACGTACCTCAACAACCAGCAGGTCATCATTTGAAATGGGCTCAAGCTTTTTATCTGGTGATGTCTTCTCAAGAAAAGTGGTTAACTCAACCAAGATCCTGCCTCTGTAGGCAACTCCTTCTCCCTGAAAGGCAACAACACAGGATTATTCCTCTAGGCATGAACAACAGCAAAAAGAACTCAGCTACAAAAAATTCCTCCTTCCTATGGCCCTAACTTTCAAAATGAATTAGTCAGCAACTCTCCCAGCTTGATTCAGATCTTTGATATTTGAAAGGAGAGCAACCAACTTTAGGGAGAATCCCAAAGAATGTCATGGGATGCTAGGGCTGAAAGGGATCTTAGCCATGACCAAGGTCAGAGGCCTTCAAATCATGCTCTCAGTCTGGAAGGGGTTCCCAGAGATTTGGGGGTTGGGTGGATGGGGCTCTAAGTCTCCCTCCCTTGGATCCAGCAGAGCAGCTCTGCATCTGTCTGTGTTAACACAGCTCCTTTTCTCCTCTCCTCAGAATAGGGAGGCTGCCATGCTGGCAATCAGGGCCAGTCTCAGAGTGGCCAGGAAGTAGAGGAGGAAGATGGACACGATGTGACTGAGCATGAGGAGGAGGAGCGGATACTCCTCCCCCCAGATCCAGCGGTGTTGGCAGTAGACACTTCCAGAGAGGAAGGGCAGGCATCACCTCCACAGCTGGTCTTCCATCTTTCCCCTCCTCTCTCTAGCTTAGTCCCTTCCTTGAGCCTTGGGAGATAACTAAGAGACATTTGGCTTCTGTTGTGGTAGAAAGAGCATTTCCCGTCTCTCAGCCTCCATGTCCTCCTCTATGAAATGAAGGGGCTAGATCAGATCAAGAATGACAAAGGGTTTCAGTGGGCACGTCAGTGCCAATTGGTACATTCCTGGAACACGGTGTTTTAAAGAATTCCAAGGCAGCACAGTGGTTTATTAGGAAAGAGAGCCAGCATCGATTATTGATGTCTGCCATAAAGGTAGAAATTGCGGGAGGCATGGCCATTGTATTGAGATGATCTCCAGGACCCTCTCCTATTCTTGCATTCCAAGACTTGAGGAGTACAAGACTTCTCTCCTTCAGCTCTTGATCAGTTTCATGATGGGTCCATGTGGTGGGGAAGGGATGCCCCCTAAATATGATGCTTAATTATAACCATTATAATGAAGGAATCACATTAACCAGTCCTCCTTAATAACAACTTTAATTGAGAAACTAACCTTTCCACTATTCAGCTCATCATAGGGATCTGGGAATCCCGTGTACTCTCTGGGGCTTCCATAAAGGTTCAGATAACAAGGTCCAAATGTTGGAACAAACCCCACCTCTGTTTCTCCTGTATTTACTGAGAGAGAAAACACCATCATTAGATTTTAGGCTTTTAACATTTAATCCCTTGAAATAAATATTAGTTATTAGTTAGGTAGGTGAGACTATTTTCCTCCATTTTGTGCATTAGTTGTATTAGTGCACATTACAAGCACTATGGGACTTGCCATATTTCTCTTTTCTTATTGCTATAAAATGCTAAATAAAAAACATTTTGGGAGTAGCTCAGGTAAACTTATTCTTACTAAGAGATAATGCTATTAGAATGAAAGAATATGAAGACTCTCAAGTTGATTTTCACATTTTTTGCAAGTTTATAATTGGTGTTGTATTAAACATGTAATTGGCAATTAGGATAAAAGGTTATATTGTTTTGGAAAGGCATTTAAATGATGTATCAGATTAACTTTGTTCTTAAAAAATGTCATTTAATCTCAAGCATTTAGTATAAATCTGGCAGATGCTGTTAAAAATACATGACATTTTAAAATTTTGTATGTCACCATGAACTGCCTGCCTACAGTTGTAAGACCATATGATATTCAAGAATGATGAGAAGATCCCCATTCATTATTTTCTATCTCTGGTGATCATCTGAAAAGCTCCTTATTTCCTGCCACCTGGTCTTAGCAAGACTATTCCCCAATAAAGGGCACTTGAGGGCAACGTAAGGAAAGAGTTGGAAGAAGGGGAGAGTGTGGGTGAGGGTGGGGAAATGTAAGAGCTGACTTCAGAGGTCTGAATGGACCCCTGTGGAAGAGGGATGGACTTGTCTCCGAAAGCAGAGTTAGGACCACTGCTGGGAATTGCAAGGAAGCCAACTTCGGTTCACGCGGTGTGAGGAAGAACTTTCTGTGAATTAGAGACGACACACAATGGGACAGACAGTATTAGGGAAAACTAGAAGCAATGTTGAGGCAAAGGTTTCAGCCTGTCCTTCAGGATGTTGTCAAGATAATTCCTGCTACGGGTGAGAAGCTGACCAGATAACCTCTATGGCCCTTTCCGACTCTACACTTAAAACTAAGGGAGACAGAGAAACGTGAATTAGCGGTGATCATGCCTATTTGACAGATGATGAACCTCTCAACCTCAGAGCTCTCGGCTAGTAGGGGACTAATAACACCTGCCCTGGGAGAGTTGTGATGGTTAAGTGTGTGAAAGTATTGAGCAAACTTGCAAAAAATGGCCATTTCTGTGCAAACCAAAGGACACGTTATGCTCTTTCATATTTGGGAGGTGAAGACCTTCAAAGCACAAAGTGCAAAGCATTCTGTATCTTCCGACCTAGAGATTCACGTTGAAAGTGCGGGTAAGTCACGTCATGCATTTCAGAACAATTGATTTAGTGCCCCATAACTGTACCTACTGAACATAAACAATAACAAAAAATGTTATCTCTCACAATTATTTGCAACGAAGTCAAACAGGATGGTGGTGTGTATTTATGTAAAATAAGAGACATAGAGCAAAGCCCGATTAACATAGTTTTAAGCTCAGCCAGAGAGGACAGCCACGTAGCACACACAATAATTATTACTCCAGCAAAACAATGTTTGAGACAGCAAAACATCAAAAAAAAGTTTGAAAGGCAATCAATTAATATATCTTTAATAAGATAATAGTAGATAGGAAGATCTAACAGACAGCAAAATTACAAAGCATAAACCTGTATATGATGCAGCCCCAGCTCCCGAGGATGATAAATCTACACAGCAAAAATATTATTGATTAAACAACAAGAGAAACACAATCATTATAAAACAGGCATTGAAAAAGTTAATCAAATCCAGTGCTAGGTGAGTGGTTTAGCAACACCAGAAAAATCCCAAATTCAGACCCAAATCACCTGACCCTTTTGTAATTTATACAACTCTCACAGGTTAAATGCAAAATGGCTCAAAAGTTTGTGACAAGTGACAGAACCACCACATGTGAATAACGCAATCTCGCCAGCCCCAGGCAGCCAGCCATCTGAGAAGAGATAAATTCCAGGGCCAAAGGAGGCCTGGTGAAGTTAACCAGTATTTTATGTTTTTAATAAAACATTTACTTGTCTTAAGGCAG